>JAVYIG010002338.1:0-255406 GCA_035222895.1 Strongylocentrotus droebachiensis
ATAAGAATATCACATTTCCAAGCCGAATTTCAGTCCCAGTATAGTCCATGTTTTCCACGACCTGAACGAACAATCTTCTAAATCCAATTGTATAGCCTCCCGCATAACCATCGTTAAAACTGAAGAGTAGCCATAGTTTAAAGATCTCATCCCAATATTCGTTTCATTTTCACCTTTACACAGTTTTCATTATTTTCACATGCGATTATCTTTTTTAATGGAGTTTGATCATTCATGGGAAGCAGAACTCATATGTCGATCAGTGAAACACTACAAGAACTTGTGAATGAAATATTTTTTTAATTAAAGAAAAGTAGTATACATACAATTTAAAAGTAAACGTAATAAAAGTCTGACATTAACATATTGCAATTATATACAAGTCCATTTTTTCAATCATTTTTTTATTACAACATATCTTTATAAAACTCCTCAATTTTTCTCTCTAAACTCATGTATAATCGATTTGATCTCTCTTTTGACGACATAATTATAGCTACGTATAATGTTTAAACTGATACCCAATCTTTTATAATTTTTCAGTCAGGGAATGTGCAGTAGATTAAAATAAAGGGCAAGGTCTAAAGTTAAAAGTTGCAAAATGCACTGCTCTTGTTCGACTGTGCATACAAATTGCCCTATTGTCCGGCCCTTTTCAATAGTTGATAGCCTAGCTCGGCTTGATGCTTCAGAAAGCTAATGACCAACAGTAGACAATCTTGCCTGACATGTCACCATAGTGCATGACTTTAAATTTGAGATTCTGTAGAATTTGGCATTTATGGATGACCAATTGGGAACAATATAGCCTCGCTGTCATTTACAAAAATCACACTCTCTTGTGTCAAAGAAGAGTGTTCTGCATAACAATACCAGTGCTTGCCAGTTCACTTTGCTACTTTCACATTTGACCCTGCCCTTTATTCTGATGTACCACTCACTCCATGGCTGCAAAATCATATCAAATATGGTATCATTTTAAAGAAGAGCAAATACACTTTCTAGTGATAATAATCATAGCGATGATTATGCCACGATAAGCGAGCTATAATGGACCCAATTTGAATTTACAAGAATAAAGAAAACAATTAACTAACAACCACGAGAGAAAGATTATAATTACACGAATTTTCGGCTATAAGCCTTTGTCAATATTGTTTTCAGTATTCCATCAACCGACGCAGGCCTCTTTAAAAAATATATTATCAATACATTAGAAATACTAATAGAATACATATATGTGTCAGTTATTTCATTTGGGTGAATAATCATGTTGAAATTTTAATTATGCTGGGTACAAACAATACAACAAGATTGGTGGTGTTTTGTTTGGAAGAATGAAACTATTAGGTTGGTATGAACAATTGTGAGTCTTTAAACCTCATTTATATTTAAGAGAAGAAAAAAATCAGTCTTTGGAATATACAGTACAGTCCATATTCATTTGGCAAATGGCAGATTTAGATGATATTTACCACATATACATATACAAAAATACGAAATGGGCAACAATTTCATGTACTAACTCAAAATAGTTTCTAAATGCAAGTCATTATAAGTGGGTACAGGACCGTACAGCAGTCATCAAGGATATATAAAAAGGAAAAAGTCACATCTATCACTTTCCATTGTGGTTCGGTGGTAGTAACAAATTGCGGTGTAAATCCTACAAATATCAGTAAGCAAGTTCATGATAATTAAAGGCCACCGCGGAATGTTTTTGCAATTATTTGTTGACTGCTCAATTTTACAGATGAGGTTATCTGATACAAAATCTTTTTCTGAAAAGGCGAGCTTTTGATTGCTGTTCTAATATGTTCCCAGCAAGAAGCTTCTCCAACTCCATAAGAACTTTTAAAAATATCTTCCTACTTAAGTTACTAAAATTATATTGAAGCATAATAGGTAATTAATATGACGTTTTCTATCTTTTACAGATGTAGGCTACATGCTGATATCAAGCTGTGGAAGACCATTCAATACCAACAGGTCGCAATATCCAAGCAGGTCTGGGTGAAAGTAATGTCCTTCAGAAAGGACAGTACTTTTACGCCTTCCAAATATCGATTGTCTGTAGAGTGATCAGAACAAGTTCATTCTCATCTAGAACTGCAGCAATGTCTCCGTTAGACGCCACAGCAATGGACAAACGGGGCCCTAATGTCTGCGGGGTTGATGGAGAACTTGGACTTGTTGATCGTGTTTCTGGTAACCTATGAGTGGGTGCTGTCGATCTTTCTCTGATTGTGGTTTGCTCTGGTGATGCTAGGTTTTGTGATGATAAAGGCCTATCTCTGAAAATCGTTTCATGAAGATTCCCTTCTTTGTCCAAGATTCGCAGAGTAATCTTGGAATCTTGACTTGAAAGAAGGTAAACTCGTCCTTCATGACTACATGTTAATGCCGCGTTCTCCCAGACGACTCCTTCCCTATCGCTGAAGATGCGTCGAATATTCCGTTGGCCGTCAATGAGAGAGACTGAAGCTGGTTTGCTAGCGATGAGGAGGGTTTCACATGGGGTTGTATTGCAGGTGGTGATCGCCAAAGGAATAATGTTGCCAATGGGTTTGCTGGGCAAGACAGTGTTGTTAGGTGCTATTTCAAGCAAGTAATCCAAACCTGCAGTCGCAACATAAACATATCCTTTCGTGCTGACAGCCATAGAGTGTCCTTGATAGATCTCATCACTGTGTCTGCTATCTTTCTTCTGATGAAGAATACGAAGAGCATTGAGAGTAAAAGATGTCGACCCTTTGAACAGTTTATCTCCCTTTATACAGCATATTTGTCCATTTGGAAGAATATCATACGGACAATGTACATTTAGTGCGGAGTAACCTCCTTTTGTTGGAACCGTTCCGAAACCAAATCCGGGCCTTCCTACATCAAACATACCAGTCATACCGCTTATTTGGTGAACTGCATGCGTTTCTCGTCTTGACTCCTTTTTAACATTATGACAAGACATCTGCCCACTGCCTGTAGCATAGACTGCACTTAGAGTACCATTATCCTTCTTGCCTACTGCATGATACTTTGTTGCATGTGGTACATTCTGTTGCTCTAGAACTCGTTTTTGCTCGATAAGATTTATTGACGAATGGTGAGAAGAACTGTTTTGAGTGCGTTTCAATGTCAAGGTCTTGAATTCAGTTTGTAAGTTGTCAAGTGTGGTAGCGTCTGATTCGATGCCCGCCATCTTCCGAACCGACTCGAGGAGACTATGGTGCATTTCAGCCACCTCGAGGTCATCCTTTGATGAAGAGACCTGATGAAGAACTCTTGCGACCTCCTCGACAGCTATTCTCGCTGATCTGTTTCTCTGTTCGATATCATTGATATCGTCTCGATTCTTTTCGATGTAGTTTTTGCCCCGTTCAAGAAGCATTGTCTTAAATTTAGCAACTTCGATTTCGATTTCTTGGGCAATATCACTACTCTTCTGATCAAGTACTTGCTTTGTAGCAACTATCTTGGAGAGAAACGAATCCAGATCTTTGGCCTTCACATCAACCTGAGTGACTAGTTTGGCTACATCGCGACGTTGTTGTGGCACGATTTCTTTCAAGTACACGCATTCATGGCCATCAACCTTGGAGTGATCAAGAACGGTGCAGTCGGCACAAATGCAAGTTTTGCATGTCTTACAATAAAACTTGAACCGTTCATCATGTCGAGGACATTTGCGAATAACTACGGACACGCTTTCACTGGAAAGATCCGTCAAAGGAACTGTTTGATGATTCCGGCACGTCGGCATCTTTAGATGAAACTCTGCACACCCTAGGCACATCTTTAAATCACATTCTTCACAGAACAAACAAGCTTTTGAAGATTTACACAACGAACAACTCTGTTGCATTGTTGCCCCAGGCTTACTTGTTTTGTCTTCGTTTAGTGCTTCTAGAAGTTTGTTAGCGCGAAAGTCCGACTTGAGCCCGGTGATCCCAACATTAGGAATAATCGTACGTTCGCGACATGTAGGACAATTCATGAATCCATCAAAATTTAGGTTAGCATATCCCTCTAGGCAATGCTCACAAAAACTGTGGAGACACGTCAGCATGCGAGGAGACTTGAGTCTATCAAGACAAATGCTACATTCAAGTTCTTCTGCGATAACATCTCCAAATGGTTTAGAAAGAGCCATGTTGTCATGAAAAGTACTAAAGTGATCAAATATAGACCTTTTACGACGAAGAAGCTTCACTAACGATGTTTCAAAATTAATCTTTCGATTTTCAGAGCTAACGGACTTTGATTCAATCACAGAACGCACGATTTTTTTTATCATACATGACGGGTCAGGCAGTTATCAGATATTTTGTGATCAAATATTAGTGCAAAGTCTATCTCCCCAGCGGACTTTAGTTAGGTATGCACACGTACTCCTTGAAACTTGAACGTGTTACATAAAGATACAAACCAACAATTCGTTTTTGAAAGACAACGATATGAGATTCCATCCTCAAAGCTGAAAAGTCAGCTTCATCTTTGGTTTCCTAACTGGTAGCAGTAAAGTAATATGTACAAAGTGTTGTTTTAAGGAAACATACTTATTCTGAAGCCCATATTAACACACATGGCATTAAATCCCATACGAATTAACCAATGCGATCGGAATATACTGTATTATAAGGTGTGATAAAGACTATACGGTGTATGTAGGATCTTCCTGAATCCTAGTCGCGGTTCCTACATGTATAAGCCACAATTTAACAATGACTGTTGTGACTTATGAATAGGAACTTAAATTAGGGCCATTTTACATATTTTAAATACAAGTACTACATGTATTTATTTATTTTTCTATTTTGCAGTTTCTTCAAAATCCGATCGCAATCCGAACGTATATTCTTTATGTGGTGGCTTAAAATAGACAGAGATAAAATCTTATCTCGAACAGATTGCTGTTTACAAATAATTTTTAAAGGAACATGATAAAAATGGTAATTCAAATGGAAGGGGAGAGAGGTGTTTCAAATAGGACTTTAACCAATCGGTTATAATTATAACCAGAATACGCGACTAGCGATGACTAATGACATATTTTACTCATAAAAGTACACATAAAACCTGTCTGTCACTTGGAAATACATGTATGTTACCAAGGAGTTTTAAGAGCTGGTGTCCTAACTGGCAACAAATTATTTCAAGCAGCTGCCTTTTTCTAAGGTTGCACAATAAAATCTACAGGTGTGCTGTAACTACTGATACCTGTGATGTCCGAGTTTCGCTGCCGCCAACATCTTGGAAAGCTTGAGTAGTGGTTTGTTCACAAAGAAATATCGTTAATAAATATATCCCTTTTTAATTGAACTAACAGGGGAAAAATCGAACAGATGATAATATATGAATACAAAAGCCTAATTGTGTCAGAAATTTGCTTACATTGTATAATAGCAAATTTAATTTGTGAAAAATAGAACAATTTTACAATCCTAAAACCTGCAATTTGAAACTTTTCCGATTACTTCCGGCACACGAAAATAACAAGTGAAATTGTTCAAGAACAGTTTTTTATGATGTTACACTGTCGCTCATAAAGGTGGAATATTTTTTTTTTATCCCAATTTACGGAATTATTTTAAAAATAATTTAAAAATAATAGATCTATATAATAGTATACATTCTCAGATTTTATTGAACAATAATTTGCTAATGTGTGCTTTGCGTGACTGCTAAAGCATATGTATGCTACTATGCCTATCAACTAGGGGACCTATGCCCTTAACATTGAATACAATGCAGTTGCATGGGTTGTTCTTTTATTTTGTTAACTCGGCAGAGGCCACGGTCATTGTCAAGCATTTACGCTTACGACATGTGGTCTCCTGCTTTTTCCTTTTGTATGAAACTTTTATTTAAACTAGAAACAAATTTTGTCAAACTTACATGTTATTCATTATATTTATTTGTATGTTTCTTTGTATTGATATGAAAAAGTGGAAATAAAACAAAACAAACAAACAAGTCATAAATGACAGTAATGAGGATTAATGCCCCACAAAAGGGCACTAATATAGCACATCGACACGGTTTTGATCCTGGGGCCTCACAGTTACGAGGCTATTGCTTTGTCACTGAACCATGACTGTACGCAGCGGGGGCTAGGGTAGGGGGCAGTTTCCATAAATAAAAATAAAAAACAGAAAATGCAATAAATTTTCAATAATTTATTGCATTTTACCCCGGTTCCCAACATAAAAAAAATCCTCTGGACGGCCATGCATTATGGCTCAAGGCATGGGCACACAGAAGATTTTGTTATGTTGGGAACCGGGGTAAAATGCAATAAATTATTGAAAATTTATTGCATTTTCTGTTTTTTTTTATTTATGGAAACTGTCCCCTACCCTAGCCCCCGCTGCGTACAGTCATGGTTCAGTGACAAAACAATGGCCTCGTAACTGTGAGGCCCCAGGATCAAAACCGTGTCGATGTGCTATATTAGTGCCCTTTTGTGGGGCATTAATCCTCATTACTGTCATTTATGACTTGAGGGCGTAAGTCCTCTAGTTAATAAGTATAGTAGCACACACATGCTTTAGCAGTCCCGCAAAACACAAATTAGCAAATTATTATTCAATAAAATCTGAGAATGTATACTATTATCTAGATCTATTATTTTTAAATAATTTTTAAAATAATTCCATAAATTAGGGTAAAACTAAAATATTCCACCTTTATGAGCGACAGTGTATTATGTCGGATTAGTGCCCACACATGCCCAGTCGAGTAACTTTGATTAATATTTCAGGACATTTTGCTCCATTTCCTTTCGCTTGCCTCCTGTAAAGGTAAGCACTGTGTACCCGTATTGTCAGATGAGTGGTAGCTAAAAGAAATTATCATTAAAAAAAGCACATTTCCCTTGAAAGTGGCCCACTAGTTTGCAGCTAGGCAGGAATCTTTTGTCTACGTATCTGCAAGGGAAATCCAGCTAAGCAGATGCCTGACATATTTTCTCCTGGCGGCACCGAAGATGGTACAAAGGGAATGAGCTAAATATAACTCCAGCTCTTAAAACTCCTTGGTATAACCACCAAGCAGAGTTGATTTATCCTTTGCTAAACTTCGAAAGGAGATGGGTTTATTTTTACTAGTTACTGAATAGGCTAGATTCGTAACCAAACTAACCAAATGTATGCATATGCCTTTGTGAAGCGCCTCGATACCAAGTACAATGTACATGTATTTCATTCACCTGTTACGAATAATAGTGAGAATTCAAATTGCATACATTAGCTGTTGCTAGGTAGGACAAACATAACCTAGGTTTGTACAAACCTTGGTTTGAAACGCGTCGAAACGCGTCATGTGACGCACAAAAATCCTCTGGACAGCCATGCATTATGGCTCAAGGCAGGGGCACACAGAAGATTTTTATGTTGGGGACCGGGGTAAAATGCAATAAATTATTGAAAATTTATTGCATTTTCTGTTTTTTTTTTTTATGGAAACTGCCCCCTACCCTAGCCCCCGCTGCGTACAGTCATAGTTCAGTGACAAAGCAATGGCCTCGTAACTGTGAGGCCCCAGGATCAAAACCGTGTCGATGTGCTATATTAGTGCCCTTTTGTAGGGCATTAATCCTTATTACTGTCATTTATGACTTAAGGGCATAGGTCCCCTAGTTAATAAGCATAGTAGCATACACATGCTTTAGCAGTCACGCAAAACACACATTGGCAAATTATCATTCAATAAATTCTGAGAATGTATACTATTATCTAGATCTATTATTTTTAAATTATTTTTAAAATAATTCCATAAATTGGGATTTAAAAAAATATTCCACCTTTATGAGCGACAGTGTATATGTAACGGTGAAATATATTGAAATGTAATAACTAACAGGCAAATATCTATCCCTTCCTAAACTTCGGAAGAAGACTCTGGTATAATGCTACTACTTGTATACAATGATTTAATGAGGCAAGAATTGGTATTTAGTAGACCACCTGTTTTCTAATGTATGTTATACATGTTTCTCTCCAGAACCCCTGCTTAGTCACTATTTGATTTAACTGTTATACCTCATGGCATATCTATAGATGGAATCCACTTTGCATACATTAAATGTTCGTATATCTGGCAAGTCTCTGACAAGCTTTTGAGTTATGAAGGGAAACCTGTCTCCAAGAAGTATGCACAAAATAAGTAAACAGGTCTATTGTGAAGTACTTTGTTGGGTTCTGAAAAGATGGGAATACTTGATGTCAATGACACAATGACACAAAACAATTCGAAGGCCAGTCCATAAATATATCAGTATATATCCGGATGCAAGCATTTTAGTTTGGAGCTAGATCTTTGATTATGCTTTAATAAAAGATCATAAAAATGCAATCGAGAACAACATATTTTGCATACACATAGGCCGATCCGTAATCATTCTTATGCATGTGGAATGAACACGAAAAAAAATCAAAATGTTGACATTCTGTAAAAAAAAGTCGCTATTTTTTCTAAAAACACATTACACACTGTATTAGATCTGCACAAGTCAAATAGAATATTATTCATTGCCCCCTCGTTAATATACAACAAATCTTTACATTACTTCAACAAACTGACATACATGTATATGTATTCACAAATTCAAATTCATTTAATGTATGGCCAAATTTGGAATAAAATAACACTAAAATATGTGATTTTACTATCAAGTAGTAATTCGACCTTTAATAGTAGAAGATTGCACAGACTGATCTTCTTATAAATCACAAATATCTTCCGAGATTAAACAATATCACTTTTATGATATCATCAATCGTACATTTTTTGCATAAATTATACAATCAGATTTCTGATGTATTCTAATGTGCATATTTTGTTCAGAATTACTAAGGTAAATATCAATTTCAGACATCACAATGACATGGTTTATAAGAATAAATATCAGTGCGACATCACACACCAGTCTCCAGTTATCTTTGGAGTCTATTGATTATACAAAGGTTCAGGGTGGGGCGTTTTTAATCACTTAAGCGCCATTCATTCTTTCCCATATTAGGAAAAAGCAAACAGATGGTTAATGTTTAATAGAAAAATAATTATAGATTAAAATGATGCTTCTTTATCAATTAGATAACAAATTTTTAAGAGGCCAGTTAATGATTCACATGCACAAGAGATATTAATTCTTACTCTAACTCTTATTAAACCTTCTGATCGATTGATCTGTTAAGGGAGAAAATGTAGCATACATAATTTTTCGACGTATCATCTATCTATACTAGCACAAGTAATATCTTTCACTTTGTTAACTTATACTACTTTGTAAGATTATGTCGTAAAAAGAGAAGAAAAGGAAAGGTTCCAACTTGCAATCAATTTGACAGCAACACCATAAAGGTGGTGAACAAGAAAGTTTAGCTAATTATGGTAAAAGAGAAAACAGAATTAGAAATGTTTCTTTCAACAGACCAGTTTGTAATTGGCATATGTCACAAAGAACCTACAATAACCACAAATGTTTTAAAGTCTTAACTTTGAACTATTTCATGCAATGCGTTTTAATGCTATTAAATACCTTATCATAATGATAGCAATTCAATCAGTACATTAAAAAAATGGCAAATGCCAAGGCCATTATTGCAACATTAATACAAACATTATATTTCTCTTGTGACAAGATGAGTGGTTAAACCTTTACATATAATGTATGGAATTTGCTAAATTAAAAATTCTTATTTATACATAAAATATTATATTGGTTCATTTTGATATATTGATAAATATATTACATCTATAACATGAATTGCATGATTCAATGCACTCTTCAATCACCCGGTGACTGGATTTCAAGCCCCTTAGGAAGTGTTGCTTTGCAAATCAGTCACACTGACTTTAATTAGGCAATCCTCAAATGTTTCCTGCTGGGTTGGGAGTGGCCATATACAAAAATAGTTTGCCAAAGAATTGTATTGGCAAAGAATGTTAATATGTTCAGTATAATGTTTAAAATGACATTTCATTTGTTTTGATTTTTCAGTCATGGAATGTGCAGTAGATTAAAATAATGGGCAAGGTCAAGTGAAAAGTTGCAAAATGCACTGCTCTTGTTCGACTGTGCATTCAAAGCACTATGAATATGATGGACAAAGAAAGAGGACAACATATACAGTTCCTCGGGTAGAGAGAGGAACATCCCTTCACTGCTATTATGTAAAAATGAGTAAAACAGGTGAATATGCATGTGACACCTGTTCTACACATTTTTACATAATAGCAGTGAAGGGATGTTCCTTTGTCTACCTGAAGAACTGTATATTTTGTCCTCTTTCTTTGTCCGTCATGTTCATAGTGAATTGTCCTACTGTCCGGGCCTTTTCAATATTTGATAGCCTTGGCTTGATGCTTCCGAAAGCTAATGACCAACAGTAGACAATTTTGCCTGACATGTCACCATAGTGCATGATTTTAAATTTGAGATTCTGTAGAATTTGGCATTTATGGATGACCATTTGGGAGCAATATAGCCTCGCTGTCATTTACAAAAATCACACTCTCTCGTGTCATAGAAAAGTGTTCTGCATAACAATACTAGTGCTTGCCAGTTCACTTTGCTACTTTCGCATTTGACCCTGCCCTTTATTCTGATGTACTACTCACTCCATGGCTGCGAAATCATATCAATTATGGTATCATTTTAAAGAAGAGCAAATACACTTTCTAGTGATAATAATCATAGCGATGAGTTTGCCATGATGAGTGAGCTATAATAATTGACCCAACTTGAGTTTCCAAACTTTTTTGAGGGTTTTATGTAAGAAGTAAGAATAAAGAAAACAACCAACAACCGTGAGAGAAAGATCATAATTACACGAATTTTCGGCTATAAGCCCTTGTCAATATTTTCCTCAAATTTCCATCAACCGACGAAGGACTCTTTTTATATAATCAATACATTGAAATACTAACAGATATACAAATATGTGTAAGTTACTTCATTTGGCTGAATAATCTTGTTGAAATATTAAGTATGCAGGGTATAAACAATACACACAGATTGATGGGGAGTTCTATTTGGAAATTTGGAAGAATGACATTATCCTGTTGGTATGAACAATTGAGAGTCTTTAAACCTAATTTATATTTAAGACAAAAAAAATCAATCTTTGGAATATACAGTCTATAATGGCGAATGGTAAGTAAATGATATTTACCACATATACAAATATACAAATATATGAAATGGGCAACAATTGTATGTGCTAACTAAAATATGTATCAATATCTTCCTTCTTAAGTTAGCAAAATTATATTGAAGCATAACAGGTAATGCATATAGGACGTTTTCCTTTGAGAAATGACAGTACTTTTAGGCCTTGCAAACATCGACTTCCTCTAGAGTGATCAGAACAAGCTCATTCTCATCTAGAACTGCAGCAATATCTCCGTTAGACGCCACAGCAATGGACAAACGGGGTGCTAATCTTTGCTGGGTTGCTGGAGAACTTGGACTTGTTGATTGCGTTGCAGGTGGCATATGGGTGAAAACACAAGGTGACTGGAACCCAAGTCCACTACTAGGGATATTAGTGCCATATTGGAGTTGAGCCGAACGCTGATCCAGTGGTGGCTGTGGAGTTGAATATCCACCGTTTTTGGGGAAGTTTATTTGGTTGGTTTGCTCTGGTGATGGTGGCTTTTGTGATGACAAAGGCCTATCTCTGAAAATCGTTTCATGAAGATTTCCTTCTTTGTCCAAGATTCGCAGAGTAATCTTGGAATCTTGACTTGAAAGAAGGTAAACTCGTCCTTCATGACTACATGTTAATGCCACGTTCTCCCAGACGACTCCTTCCCTATCGCTGAAGATACATCGAATATTCTGTTGGCTGTCATTGAGAGAAACTGAAGCTGGTTTGCTGGCGATGAGGATGGTTTCGCATGGGCTTGTATTGCAGGTTGTGATCGCCAAAGGAATCATGTGGCCAATGGGACCATGGCTGAGCCGGACAACGTTGTTCGGTGCTATTTGAAGCAAGCGATCCAAACCTGCAGTCGCAACATAAACATATCCTTTCGTGTTGACAGCCATAGAGTGTCCTTGATGAATCTTGTCATTGTGTCTTGTGACTTCCCTCTGTTGAGGATAACGAAGAGCATTGAGAGCAATTGACGTCGAACCTTTGGACAGTTTATCTCCCTCTATACAGCATATTTGTCCATTTGGTAGAATATCATACGGGCAACAGGTTCTGTCAGAAGAGGGAAAACAACGTTGGCCTACTTTGGACGATATTGCAGTAGCTCCATAAGTAGCTTGCCTACCATAAACATTTGGTTTGGGACACGCTTCTCTGATACGATTTTGTCGAACGTACACTGCATGTATTTCTGGCCTTGACTCCTTTTGGACATCATGACAAGACATGTGCCCACTGCCTGTCGCATAGACTACACTTAGAGTACCACTATCCTTCTTGCCTATTGCATAATACCTTGTTGCATGTGGTACATTCTGTTGCTCTACAACTCGTTTTTGTTCTATAAGATTTATTAACGAATGGTGGGAAGAACTGTTTTGAGTGCACTTCAATGTCAAGGTCTTAAATTTAGTTTGTAAGTTGTCAAGTGTGGTAGCGTCTGATTCGATACCCGTCATCTTCCGAACCGACTCGAGGAGATTATGGTGCATTTCAGCCACCTCGAGGTCATCCTTCGATGAAGAGACCCGATGAAGAACTCTTGCGACCTCCTCGACAACTTTTTTCGCTGATCTGTTTCTGTGTTCGATATCGTTTATATTGTCTCGTTTCTTTTCGATGTAGTTTTTGCTCTGTTCTAGAAGCATTGTCTTAATTTTAGCAACTTCGATTTCTATTTCTACGGCAATATCACTACTTTTCTGATCAAGTACTTGCTTTGTAGCAACTATCTCGGAGAGAAACGAATCCAGATCTTTGGCCTTCTCATTAACCTGAGTGACTAGTTTGGCTACATCGCGACGTTGTTGTGGCACGATTTCTTTCAAGTACACGCATTCATGGCCATCAATCTTGGAGTGATCAAGAATGGTGCAGTCGGCACAAATGCAAGTTTTGCATGTCTTACAATAAAACTTGAACCGTTCATCATGTCGAGGACATTTGCGAATAACTACGGACACGCTTTCAATGGAAAGATCCGTCAGAGGAACTGTTTGGTGATTTCGGCACGTCGGCATCTTTAAATGAAACTCTGCACACCCTTGGCACATTTTTAAATCACATTCGTCACAGAACAAACAAGCTTTGGACGATTTACACAAAGAACAACTCTGTTGCATTGTTGCCCCAGGCTTACATGTTCTGTCTTCGTTGAGTGCTTCAAGAAGTTTGTTAGCGCGAAAGTCCGGCTTGAGCCCGGTGATTCCAACATTAGGAATAATCGTACGTTCGCGACATGTAGGACAATTCAAGAATCCATCCAAATTTAGGTTAGCGAATCCCTCTAGGCAATGCTGACAAAAACTGTGGTGACACATCAGCATGCGAGGAGACTCGAGTCTATCAAGACATATGCTACATTTAAGTTCTTCTGCGATAACATCTCCAAATGGCTTAGAAAGAGCCATGTTGTCTTGAAAAGTACTAAAGTGATCAACTAGACATATAACGATGTTTCAAAATTAATCTTTCGATTTTCAGAGCTAACGGACTTTGATTCAATCACAGAACGTACGATTTTTTTTATCATACATGACGGGTCAGGCAGTTATCAGATATTTTTTGATCAAATATTAGTGCAAAGTCTATCTCCCCAGCGGACTTTAGTTAGGTATGCACACATACCCCTTGAAACTTGAACGTGTTACATAAAGATACAAACCAACAATTCATTTTTGAAAGACAACGATATGAGATTCCATCCTCAAAGCTGAAAAGTCAGCTTCATCTTTGGTTTCCTAACTGGTAGCAGTAAAGTAATATGTACAAAGTGTTGTTTTAAGAAAACATACTTATTCTGAAGCCCATATTAACACACATGGCATTAAATCCCATACGAATTAGCAATTAACCGACTGCGATCGGAATATACTGTATTATAAGGTGTAATAAAGACTATACGGTGTATGTAGGATCTTCCTGAATCCTAGTCGCGGTTCCTACATGTGTAAGCCACAATTTAACAATGAATGTTGTGACTTATGAATAGGAACTTAAATTAAAGCGATTTTACATATTTCAAATACAAGTACTACATGTATTTATTTATTTTTCTATTTTGCAGTTTCTCCAAAATCCGATCGAAATCCGAACGTATATTCTTTATGTGGTGGCTTAAAATAGACAGAGATAAAATTGTATCTCGAACAGATTGCTGTTAACAAATATTTTTAAAGGAACATGATAAAAATGTTAATTCAAAGGGAGGGGAAGAGAGGTGTTTCAAATAGGACTTTAACCAATCGGTTATAATTATTACCAGAATACGCGACTAGCGATGACTAATGACATATTTTACTCATAAAAGTACACATAAAACCTGTCTGTCACTTGGAAATACATGTGTGTTACCAAGGAGTTTTAAGAGCTGGAGTCCCAACTGGCAACAAATTATTTCAAGCAGCTGCCATTTTCTAAGGTTGCACAATATAATCTAGAGGTGTGCTGTAACTACTGATACCTGTGATGTCCGAGTTTCGCTGCCGCCAACATCTTCGAAAGCTTGAGTAGTGGTTTGTTCACAAAGAAATATCGTTAATAAATATATCCTTTTTAATTTGAACTAACAGGGGAAAAATCGAACAGATGATAAAATATGAATACAAAAGCCTAATTGTGTCAGAAATTTGCTTACATTGTATAATAGCAGATTTAATTTGTGAAAAATAAAACAATTTTACAATCCTAAAACCTGCAATTTTTGACACTTTTCCGATTACTTCCAGCACACGAAAATAACAAGTGAAATTGTTCAAGAACAGTTCTTTATGATGTTATATGTCGGATTAGTGCCCACACATGCCCAGTCGAGTAACTTTGATAAATATTTCAGGAAATTTTGCTCCATTTCCTTTCGCTTGCCTCCTGTAAAGGTAAGCAATGTGTACCCGTATTGTCAGATGAGTGGTAGCTAAAAGTAATTATCATTAAAAAAAAGCATATTTCCCTTTGAAAGTGGCCCGTTAGTTTGCAGCTAGGCAGGAATCTTTTGTCTACGTATCTGCAAGGGAAATTCAGCTAAGCAGATGCCTGACATATTTTCTCCTGGCGGCACCGAAGATGGTACAGAGGGAATGAGCTAAATATAACTCCACCTCTTAAAACTCCTTGGTATAACCACCAGGCAGAGTTGATTTATCCTTTGCTAAACTTCGAAAGAAGATGGGTTTATTTTTACTAGTTACTGAATAGGCTAGATTCGTAACCAAACTAACCAAATGTATGGATATGCCTTTGTGAAGCGCCTCGATACCAAGTACAATGTACATGTACTTCATTCACCTGTTACGAATAATAATCAGAATTCAAATTGCATACATTAGTTGTTGCTAGGTAGGACAAACATAACCTAGGTTTGTACAAACCTTGGTTTGAAACGCGTCGAAACGCGTCATTATGACGCACATAAACCTGGGTTTGTCGACAAACCTCCTTTGTGAATTCGGGCCTGTGACTTGTCCTACCTAACTGCACGTAATTTATAAAATTTGCATTCTGACTATTGAAATACAATTATTCGTATCAGTTGAATGAAATAATTCGTAACGAGGCACAAGTATATATATTTGGTTACGATACGGAAATAGCCTATTTATGAGACGAGAAGTATGTAACGGTGAAATATATTGAAATTTAATAACTAACAGGCAAATATCTATCCCTACCTAAACTTCGGAAGAAGGCGTTGGTACTTAATGCTACTTCTTGTAAACAATGATTTAATGAGGCAAGAATTGGTATTTAGTAGACCACCTGTTTACTAATGTATGTTTCACATGCTTCTCTCCAGAACCCCTGCTTAGTCACTATTTGATTTAACTGTTATACCTAATGGCATCTCTATAGATGGAATCCACTTTGCATACATTAAATATTTCTATATCTTGAAAGTCTCTGACAAGCTTTTGAGTTGTGAAGGGAAACCTGTCTCCAAGAAGTATGCACAAAATAAGTAAACAGGTCTATTGTGAAATACTTTGTTGGGTTCTGAAAAGATGGGAGTACTTGATGTCAATGACACAATGACACAAAACAATTCGCAAGCCAGTCCACAAATATATCAGTATATTTCCTGATGCAAGCATTTTAGTTTGGAGCTAGATCTTTGATTATGCTATAATAATAAAAGATCGATTGGATGACTGATAATAAGCTTTCTTTACACTTGGGAAAAACAGAAAGCATTTTATTTTGTTCTAAAAGTAGTTCTAAAAAGTCATTTGAATTCAAAGTGACACACAATAATCAAGCAATCAATAGAAAAGAGTCTGTGAAGTATTTAGGCATTGAGTTGGCTAGCGCAATTTCATTTTCATCTTTAGTAGAATCAGTTGTAAAAAAAGCAAATTCTCGTCTGAAATTTTTGTACAGATATCAAAGTTGTATGGATTTAAAAGCAAGACGTACACTCTGTTTTGCTCTTATTCAATGTTTATTTGACTATGCTAACCCTGCATGGTATAGTAACATAAACAAGTCAGATCAAAAGAAGTTGAAGTTTATACAGAACAAAATGGTGAGATTTATCAACTGTTCTGGTCCAAGAACTCATGTTGGCTACAGCGAACTTTCTAAAGCTGGTTTTCTTGAAGTCGATCAAAACAACTCGTATTGCATCACGTGCATAAAATATATCATGCTAGGTCGAATCATTATATTCGATCCAACTTCGATCTTGTTACTGACGTACATGATTATAATACAAGAAATAGATGATTCAACTTTAACTTACCAGAAAGAGTAGGTAGTATTGGAAATTCGTTTTATTACAATGCCATAAAACATTGGAATTCCCTTCCCAATGGAGTAAAAGAAATAGGAAACTATGATCATTTTAAGAGGAAATTAAAGGAATACCTAATACTTGACAGTCAGAGAAGAGAAGTGAATGACATGTTATATGATTGAAATTTGTATTCTTCTGTCGGTTCATACTTTTTCATGTTGTATATACTTATGTTTTCGTACGTTATAGAAATTCTACAAATTGATCATTATTTTCCTCTTCTTCCTTCTCCTCTTTTTCTTCTTCTCCTTCTTCTTTTTCTTCTTGTACTTAATATCATTTCTATCATCAGTTTAATTTTGTTATTATTATTATTATCTTTAATAAGTAGTTCTTTTAATTTTCTTATCTGTCTGTAAATATTACTATTTTTAACTTATTAATTTTATACATGTCTATAAGGGACCCCACTGGAAATAAGCTCTCGAGCTTTCGTGGGTTATCCTGTTCAAGCTGACTTATTTTTGATCTGTTATTATTGTATATTGTTGTATGTTGGAAGCTTGTCGAATAAAAATCAATCAATCAATCAATCATAAAAATGCAATCGAGAACAATATATTTTGCATACACATAGCCCTATGTTCCGTAATCATTCTTATGCATGTGGAATGAACAAAAGAAAAATACAATAATTTTGACATTCTGTAAAATAGTCGCTATTTTTTCTAAAAACACATTACATAGTGTATTAGTTCTGCACAAGCCAAATAGAATATTATTCATTGCCCCCTCGTTAATATACAACAAATCTTTACATTACTTCAACAAACTGACATACATGTATATGTATTCACAAATTCAAATTCATTCAATGTATGGCAAAATTTGGAATAAAATAACACTAAAATATGTAATTTTACCATCAAGTAGTAATTCGACCTTTAATAGTAGAAGATTGCACAGACTGATTGTCTTATAAATCACAACTATCTTCCGAGATTAAACAATATCACTTTTATGATATCATCAATCGGACATTATTCTGCATAAAGTATACAATCAGATTTCTGATGTATTCTAATGTGCGTATTTTTTAAACAAATACTAAAGGTAAATATCAATTTCAGACATCACAATGACATAGTTTATAAGAATAAATATAAGTGCGACATCACACATCAATCTCCAGTTATCTTTGGAGTCTATTGGTTAAACTGTACAAAGATTCAGGGTGGGGCGTTTTTAATCACTAAAGCGCCCTTTATTCATTCCCATATTAGGAAAAAGCAAACAGATGGTTAATGTTTAATAGAAAAATAATTATAGATTAAAATGATGCTTCTTTATCAATTGGAAAACAAATTTTTAAGAGGCCAGTTAATGATTTACATGCACAAGAGATATTAATTCTTACTCTAACTCTTATTTAACCTTCTGATCGATTGATCTGTTTAAGGGAGAAAATGTAGCATACATGATTTGCGACGTATCATCTATCTATACTAGCACAAGTAATTTCTTTCACTTTGTTAACTTATACTACTTTGTAAGTTTATGTCGCAAAAAGAGAAGCCAAGGAAAGGTTCCAACTTCCAATCTATTTGACGGCAACACCATAAAGGTGGTGAACAAGAAAGTTTAGCTAATTATGGTAAAAGAGAAAACAGAATTAGAAATGTTTCTTTCAGAAGACCAGTTTGTAGTTAGCATATGTCACAAAGAACCTACATTAACCACAAATGTTTTAAAGCCTAAACTTTGAACTATTTCATGCAATGCGTTTTAATGCTATAAAATACCTTATCATAATGATAGCAATTCAATCAGTACATTAAAAAAATGGTAAACACCATGGCCATTATTGCAACATTAATACAAACATTATATTTCTCTTGTGACAAGATGAGTGGTTAAACCTTTACATATAATGTATGGAATTTGCTAAATTAAAAATTCTTATTTATACATAAAATATTATATTGGTTCATTTTGATATATTGATAAATATATTACATCTATAACATGAATTGCATGATTCAATGCACTCTTCAATCGCCCGGTGACTGGATTTCAAGCCCCTTAGGAAGTGTTGCATTGCAAATCAGTCACACTGACTTTAATTAGGCAATCCTCAAATGTTTCCTGCTGGGTTGGGAGTGGCCATATACAAAAATAGTTTGCCAAAGAATTTTATTGGCAAAGAATGTTAATATGTTCAGTATAATGTTTAAAATGGCATTCCATTTGTTTTGATTTTTCAGTCATGGAATGTGCAGTAGACTAAAATAATGGGCAAGGTCAAGTGAAAAGTTGCAAAATGCACTGCTTTTGTTCGACCGTGCATTCAAATTGCCTTATTGTCCGGGCCTTTTCAATAGTTGATAGCCTCGGCTTGATGCTTCAGACAGCTAATGACCAACAGTAGACAATCTTGCCTGACATGTCACCATAGTGCATGACTTTAAATTTGAGATTCTGTAGAATTTGGTAATTATTGATGACAGATTGTGAACAATATAGCCTCGCTGTCATTTACGAAAATCACACTCTCTTATGTCACAGAAAAGTGTTCTGCATAACAACACAATACCAGTGCTTGCCAGTTCACTTTGCTACTTTCACATTTGACCCTACCCTTTATTCTGATGTACTTCTCACTCCATGACTGCAAAACCATATCAAATATGGTATCATTTTAAAATGAGCAAATGCACTTTCTATTGATAATAATCACAGCGATGATTATGCCACGATAAGAGAGCTATAATAATTGACCCAACTTCAGTTTCCAAACTTTTTTGAGGGTTTTATGTAAGAAGTAAGAATAAAGAAAAAAACCAACAACCGTGAGAGAAGATCATAATTACACGAATTTTTGGCTATAAGCCCTTGTCAATATTTTCCTAAAATTTCCATCAACCAACGCAGGACTCTTTTTTTATATAATCAATACATTGAAATACTAACAGATATAAAAATATATGTAAGTTACTTCATTTGGCTGAATAATCTCGTTGAAATATTAAGTATGCAGGGTATAAACAATACACACAAATTGATGGGGAGTTCTATTTGGAAATTGGAAGAATGACATTATCCTGTTGGAATTAACAATTGAGAGTCTTTAAACCTAATTTATATTTAAGGAAAAAAATATCAATCTTTGGAATATACAGTCCATATGGCGAATGGCAGGTTTAAATGATATTTACCACATATACAAATATATGAAATGGGCAAGAATTTTATGTACTAACTAAAATATTTATCAATATCTTCCTTCTTAAGTTAGCAAAATTATATTGAAGCATAACAGGTAATGCATAAAGGACGTTTTCTTTTGAGAAAGGACAGTACTTTTAGGCCTTGCAAACATCGACTTCCTCTAGAGTGATCAGAACAAGTTCATTCTCATCTAGAACTGCAGCAATGTCTCCGTTAGACGCCACAGCAATGGACAAACGGGGTGCTAATGTCTGCTGGGTTGCTGGAGAACTTAGACTTGTTGATCGCGTTGCAGATGGCCTATGGGCGGGTGCTTGCTTTTGGATGAACACATAGCCTGATCCTGATCTTGACACATATCTACCAGTGCCACCAGCCCGTCGGAAAGGCTGTGGTATACGTGATACGTTTATAGTTTTCTCTGGTGATGGTGGACTTACTGATGATAAAGGCCTGTCTCTGAAAATCGTTTCATGAAGATTCCCTTCTTTGTCCACGATTTGCAGAGTAATCTTAGAATCTTGACTTGAAAGAAGGTAAACTTGTCCTTCATCACTACATGTTAATGCCGCGTTCTCCCAGACAACTCCTTTCCTATCTCTGAAGATGCATCGAATATTATGTTGGCTGTCGATGAGAGAGACTGAAGCTGGTTTGCTGGCGATGAGGATGGTTTCGCATGGGCTTGTATTGCAGGTGGTGATCGCGAGAGGAATAATGTTGCCAATGGTTTTGCTGGGCAAGACAATGTTGTTTGGTGCTATTTCAAGCAAGTAATCCAAACCTGCAGTCGCAACATAAACATATCCTTTCGTGTTGACAGTCATAGAGTGTCCTTGATAGATCTTGTCATTGTGTCTGCAATCTTTCTTCTGATGAAGATTACGAAGAGCATGGAGCTCGAACGATGTCGACCCTTTAAACAGTGTATCTCCCTTTATACAGCATATTTGTCCATTTGGAAAAATACCATACGAACAATTTTCATTTAGTGCGGAGTGACCTCCTTCTGTTGGAGCATTTCCGAAACCGCCAAATCCGGGCCTTCCGACATCGAACATGGTACCAGTCCCGCTTACTTGGTGAACTGCATGCATTGCTGGTCTTGACTCCTTTTGGACATTATGACAAGACATCTGCCCACTGCCTGTCGCATAGACTACACTTAGATAACCATTATCCTTCTTGCCTACTGCATAATACTTTGTTGCATGACGTATATTCTGTTGCTCCAGAACTCGTTTTTGTTCTACAGGATTTATTGACGAATGGTGGGAAGAACTGTTTTGAGTGCACTTCAATGTCAAGGTTTTGAATTTAGTTTGTAAGTTGTCAAGCGTGGTAGCGTCTGATCCGATGCCCGTTATCTTCCGAACCGACTCGAGGAGACTATGGTGCATTTCAGCCACCTCGAGGTCATCTTTTGATGAAGAGACATGATGAAGAACTCTTGCTACCTCCTCGACAGCTTTTTTCGCTGATCTGTTTCTCTGTTCGATATCATATATAGTGTCTCGATTCTTTTCGACGTAGTCTTTGCTCTGTTCAAGGAGCAATGTCTTAATTTTAGCAACTTCGATTTCGATTTCTTTTGCAATGTCACTACTTTTCTGATCTAGTACTTGCTTTGTAGCAACTATCTTGGAGAGAAACAAATCAAGATCTTTGATGTTCACATCAACCTGAGTGACTAGTTTAGCTACATCTCGACGTTGTTGTTGCACGATTTCTTTCAAGTACACGCATTCATGGCCATCAACTTTGGAGTGATCAAGAACAGTGCAGTCGGCACAAATGCAAGTTTTGCATGTCTTACAATAAAACTTGAATAGTTCATCATGTCGATGACATTTGCGAATAACTACGCTTTTTTCTACGGACACGCTTTTACTGGAGAGATCCGTCAAAGGAACTGTCTGGTGATTTCGGCATATCGGCATCTTAAGATGAAACTCCGCACACTCTTGGCACATTTTTAAATCACATTCTTCACAGAACAAACAGGCTTTGGATGATTTACACAACGAACAACAGTTACTCTGTTGCATTGTTGCCCCAGGCTTACTTGTTTTGTCTTCGTTTAGTGCTTCTAGAAGTTTGTTAGCGCGAAAGTCCGACTTGAGCCCGGTGATCCCAACATTAGGAATAATCGTACGTTCGCGACATGTAGAACAATTCAAGAATCCATCCAAGTTTAGGTCAGCAAATCCCTCTAGGCAATGCTCACAAAAACTGTGGTGACACATTAGCATGCGAGGAGACTCGAGTCTATCAAGACATATGCTACATATAAGTTCTTCTGCGATAACATCTCCAAATGGCTTAGAAACAGCCATGTTGTCATGAAAAGTTCTATATAAAATGATCAACTAGACCTATTACGACGAAGAAACTTCAGAAACGATGCAACTATATCAATCTTTTGATTGTATGAGCTTACGAACCTTGATTTAATCTCAGAACGACGATCTTTTTATCATGACGGGTCAGAAGTTATCAAATTTGGATCAAATATTAATGCAAAGTCTATATCTCACCAGCGGACTCTAGTTAGGTATACACACACCTTTGAAACTTGATTATGTTACATGAAGATATAAGCCAACAATTCATTTTTAAAAGAAAACGACTTGAGAGTCCAAAGCTGAATAGTCAGCTTAAATAGTCAGCTGTATGTTTGGTTTCCTAATTGAATTCAGGAAAGTAATATGTATAAAGCATTGTTATGATGAAACATACTTATTTCAAAGCCCATAACATTATGCATTAAACCCCATACGAATTAACCGATTTCGATCGGAATATACTTTATTATAATGTGCTAAGACTATACGGTGTATGTAGAATCTTCCTGAATCCTAGTCGCGGTTCTTACATGTATATGATAATGTTCCCAGTATTACGATGAGCGCCACAATTGAAACTGTGGTCATAATCGTAGAGTAATCGTCGTGATCTTAGCAGATATTATCAGATCTTGAGGTCAGTCCTGGCAATCGAGTTGATCGTATGAAAGTTTTGGAAGGTTAAACAAATTTCTACGATCAAATTAATTGTCGATCGTGATCATCGCATCAGATCGTATTGGATCGTAACAAAGCGCAACATATGGCATCTAATCGTGCTTCCTAATCGTGGTGAGCACTATTTTTTTGTTGTTGAAAAATTTGAGAAATCGCACCCCCCTCCCCTTTTAGCGCCAGGGGGGGGGGGGGGGGGCATCTAAAAAAAAAGTTAAATTAACGTGTTTTTACACGTTTTTTCCCCCAGGGGTATAACGCTCCGCTCAACCAATTCAAAACTTGTCTCAAGGCACATTTATTCAAAATTGCTTTTCATGATTAACTTGCTCTGTTTACATTGATGTATATTTCATATGTATTGTCAGTTAAAGGCTTTTATGTAATATTTTGTTTTGTTTAATATGTTATTGTTTATCATTGTATTTTGTTTGTTATAGCGCTTAGAGAATTCGGTGGTAAGCGCTTTATAAGCACCGTTTTTATTATTATTATTGTTACTGGGACAATCAGATTTTAGTGCCCCCCCCCCCCTCAAATATAAAACGGATTGATGCCTCTGATGACACAAAGCAATTCACAAGTCAGACCACAAATATTTGTCAGTATATTTCCTGATGTAAGCATTTTAGTTTGGAGTTAGATCTTTGATTATGCTAAAAATTAAAAGATCATAAAAATGCAATCGAGAATAATATATTTCGCATATACCTATGACTATTCAAGCATAAACAGTTCCGTAATAATTCTTATGCATATGGCATTAACAAAAGAAAAATCCAATAATTTTGACATTCTGTAAAAGAGCCAGGGGTGGATCAGCCGGCGGCAAGGGAGGGGGCCAAATTGGGGGCCCACTTTGTGAGAAAATGTTTAGCGGCGAATCAGCCAGCTAGCAAATAAGCAGGGGGGGAGGGGTTAAGAGCACTTTTTTCTCCCCTTCCGAATTCTTGAGAAAATATTTAGCTCTGAATCGGCCAGCCGGCGAATAAGCGGGGGGGGGGGGGGGGGTAAGGAGCACTTTTTATTGAAGAAAAAGTTAAATTTACTTGTTTTGGGGGCCAGGGGAGGGGGCCCGGGTCCCCCCTAGATCCTCCACTGAAAAGAGCTGCTATCTTATCTGAAAACTATATACTATATCAGAACTGCACAAGCCAATTAGAACATTTTTCATTGCCCCCTCGTTAATTTAACATCCTTACATTACTTCAACAAACTGACATATATTTATATGTACGGTATTCATATATTCAAATTCATTTAATGTATTGCCAAATTTGGAATAAAATAACATTAATGTAATATTATCATCAAGTACTAATAGTTAAAGATTGCACAGATTGATTGTCTTCTTAAAAATCACAAATATCTTCCGAGATTAAACAATATCACTTTTATGATATCAATCGTACATTTGTTTGCATAAATTATACAATCAGATTTGTGATGTATTCTAATGTGCATATTTTTTCAGAATTATTAAGGTAAATATCAATTTCATAAATCACAATGACATGGTTTATAAGAATAATATCAGTGCTACATCACACATCAGTCTCCAGTTATCTTTGGAGTCTATTGATTAAACAAAGGTTCAGGGTTGGGCGTTTTTAATCACTTTAGCGCCATTTAGTCATTCCCATATTAGGAACAAGCAAACAGATGGTTAATGTTTAATAGCAAAGTAATTATAGATTAAAACGATGCTTCTTTATCAATGGGATAACAACTTTTTAAGAGGCCAGTTAATGATTCACATACACAGGAGTTATTAATTCTTACTCTAACTCTAATACAACCTTCTGATCGATTGATCTGTTTAAGAGAGAAAATGTAGCATACATATTTTGCGACATATCATTTATCTATACCAGCACTAGTAATTTTATTAACTTTGTTAACTTATACCATAAAAAGAGAAGACAAGGAAGGTTCCATCTTGCAATTGATTTGGCAGTAAAACCATAAAGGTTGTCAACAGGAAAGTTTAGCTAATTATGGTTTCAAAGAGAAATATAAATTAGAAATGTTTCTTTCAACAGACCAGTTTGTAGTTAGCATATGTCACAAAGAACCTACAATATCCACATATGTTTTAATGTCTAAACATTGAACTATTCATACAATGTGTTTTAGTGCTACAAAATATGTTATCATAAAGATAGCAATTCAATCAGTACATCAACAAAATGGTAAATACTAGTGCCATTATTGCAACATTAAATACAAACATTATATTTCTTTTGTGACAAGATGAGTGCTTAAACATTTACATACTTATATATATATGTATGGAATTGCTAAATTAAAATTTCTTACTTATACAGGTATTGATTCATTTGGATATATTGATAAATATATTACATTTATAACATGAATAACATAATTCTATGCACTCTACAATCACCTGGTCACCAGATTTCTAGCCCCCACACAATTATGCACCCTCTCTACTACTTATGGAGTATTCCTTTGAAAATCAGTCACATTGGCTTTTGGAAATCCTCACAGGCACCTATTTTCTCCAGGGTGGAGAGTTGCCATTTTCAAATTTTCTTGCTGAAGAACATTAATGCCATGGCCGCAACTTAAACTGCAAACCATATGATTCAATGATCAGTGACAAATCCACAATAACACCTTTAGAAAACAATATCAATTCACATCATCAAAGGTTAATTCAGAAATTAAAATTAATCAGTTTACTAAAGACTTTGTCCTTTACCATATACTCCAATTTTTCCAGTACATCTTACATGTGAAAAAAATGCAATCCGTAAACTAATCTTGTAAATTAGTACTGAATTGAATAATATAAAATTAGAAAATACTTATATTCCTGAGATTTCAAAATAAAATCTGAAAGCACTATTCATTAGTATAATTGGAATACACTTTCTTTGATGCACTTCAACGTATCAAGCTTACATCCCATGCAGTATGAACACCTTTGAACTTTTGGGAGGAAATGTCAATTTATTTAAAATAATTGGTGAGAGATGAATCATGAAAACATTTATGCCTTTATGATTGATTGCATGGTAAATCCTCAAGATAGTGAATTGATTAGTCAGCCGCTGTTTAGTTACAATTGTTTAGTGAGAAACAGCTTTCATTTAGTTAAAGCTACAATGAAGTAATTCCAATACGAATATGATTAATACCACATGCAACTTTATAATACACTTGGCTATGTACACAAAGCATTTTGATCGGTTTCATATTCATACACGTCATCCATATAATGATTATTTTCTCAACACACAATGATAGCGGACACTGTAAAAACAGTTAATTGAAGTGTTAAGGGGCTTTCACACCGGGCCTTGCGTAGAGTTGCGTAGCGACTACGCCGATCGTACGCAACCCTACGCAACTGTACGCGGAGGGACGAAAATGGGTACGCGAGATGAACGCAAAAAATTAAACATGTTTATATTTTTTCGCGTACCTTCGGCGTAGACTTTTTACGCAGAAACTACGCAACTGTACGCCAAGCCTACGCAACTGTACGCCAAGCCTACGCAACTGTACGCCAAGCCTACGCAACTGTACGCCAAGCCTACGCAACTGTACGCTAAGCCTACGCAACAATACGCTACCCTACGCCAGTCCGACGAAGCATTAAAAACGTATAAAGATTTTTTGTTGTATATACCTGGATGTAAACTTGGCAGGTATTGATCATTATTTTGAAGGGAAATGCTATTTTTGTTTAAATGTGTGCGTTCTCACATTTATTCTGTTCATGAAGAAAAAGTGTTTCTTTGACTTTATGTTGTATTCTTGCTTGTAATTCTGTTTGTACTACTACAAGGATTTTCAGACTGACATGTTTTGCTTGTTATGGTTTATTCAATTTGTGATGTTGACATCTCAGGCTGTTGATATAATAACCAGAGATAAGACTCACAAACTGATGCCTCATGCGAAATGTTATTATGTTTTGTGGAAATCTGTATGTATTTGTGTCGGTTTGTTTGCTTGTGTGTGCGTTTATGGCCCTGTTTGTATGTTTGTAAAATAATTTTGTTTAATTGAAATGAGAAAAGAAATAATTTTGTCTTACTCTGTTATAGTGAGACTGAGTGAGTGTGTATGTCAGAAGTAATAAATGACTAACACTTATATCATTACATTGTCACATACATATACGCTACTGACAAAGGACAACAGCTATCGTCTTCAAACTTCAGAAAACTGTTATGGAATGATATTTACAAATGAGTGAAAAAAGGGATATGGTCAACAAATATCAGACTTCTGTCCACATTTATTCACAAATCAAAATAAGCGCTCTTTTGTTGGCGTTTTGAGGTATCGAATCACATCACGTGACCTTGCAATGTACATCAACAGAAAGTTCATTTATTACCCTTGTGAATGAGTATAATAATTTAGTACATCCACAAAAATGTCTGCATTTTTTGGAAAATAATATCTTGAACAAATTAACATTACTGCAAATTAGCCTCAGCAGTTGTTAATACCTACTAAAAAATTGAAAATATAACGGTCAAAACCGTGTACCAAATGCCACTTTTGGCAACCCTACGCCAGGCCTACGCAACCCTACGCCAGGCCTACGCAACCCTACGCCAGGCCTACGCAAGCGTACGTAACCCTACGCCAATTGCCTACGCCGTAGGTACGCGGTGCCTACGCACAGGGTACGTAACTATACGCAAGCCTACGCAAAACCTACGCAGGGACTACGCCGAAGCATCAATTTATTCATGAGTACGCAGCTTAACTTCGGCGTAGTCGGTACGCAACACTACGCAACTCTACGCAGATCCGGTGTGAAAGGGGCTCTGTTGTTCATTTACAATGTGACATATCACACTGTGCACATAATGCACAGAGGGGTGGCTTCAGTCAATATACACCTGTACCTTTATTCCGACAACCATCACCTCATATCCGGGCAGCGAGGATATTCAGGCAAGAGGTATCAGCCCCCGTGGTGGAAACTATGGATCTTACACTGTAGGAACACGACTTGACGCGCCATTTAGCGGCTTGCTTTAATAGTACGACCAGGGAGATGTGAGTTTAAACTCTCATCCCTGGCAGGGGCGTCTCCAAGGGGGGGGGGGGGGGGTGTGGGGTGCGCCACCCCACATCAGTCAGGATATTGTCGGTAAAATTGCGCTGTCGTCGGGAAAAAAGAGGAAAGGGGAAGGGAGAAAAAGAGAGGGAAAGGGAAAAAAAAGAAAAAAGAAAAGGAAAAGAAAAGAAAGAAAGGAAAAGAAAGGAAAGAAAGGAAAAGAAAGAAAAGAAAGGAAAGGAAAAGAAGAAGAAACTAGAAATGCAATCGTGTCGCAACGATGTGCGTACAATGACGCCATGTTTCTACATGTGTGAACATAATATACTATACTTGGTATCATTCGAAAGGGCACTTCATTGCGGTCAGTTTGACACCATTGTTATCTTCGCGCAATGTATTGCACGCATTAAACGCGCTATTACGTAATGCATAGTAAATTCATCATTTTTTGCGATAACTTTGCGCTGACATATTCGAATTTTACCAAACTTGGCGGACAGTTGTCACGTATATGGATACATAATATGTCTGCCAAGTTTCATTGATGTAGGTATAAAGATCGCTAATTTAGAGCAATTTGAAGTTATTTCTCAATTCTCTTGAAAATGGCGAATTTGGAGGGCATTTTTCGCAAAGTCGGTCATTGTTAGGGTATATAATTTTGTATATGGCTGGAAAGGGCATATCTTCAAGTATCTAAATCCAAAAAAGGGTACGGGTTTGCCAAGCCATAATGGAGATACGGCCACAGAAAGAAAGCCAAATCCCAGAACTTTAGAGGGCGCTATTTGTGTTGTGCATCAAAGAGATTCGATCATACACAGCATGTCCTCCATAGCCATTGGAGCGTGAAATTTGGCATGGCTATGTGCAATTATAAGATAAGGATACTGTGAGATTTAAATACAAAACAGAATTTATATGAGAAAGTTATGGCACTTTTAGATTTTTAGGGGTCAAATTTTCAAGAATTTGAGAGATTTTTGACGGAGTCGGTTTCAGATTTGAATTTTGAGTACGAAGATGGCATTTTGAAGGTCAGGTTATGCATCGCAGATAAAAGAACATCTCTTAGACTATCTAGAGGAATTTGTTAGAAGTTTGTCGGATCCAGGATAGTGGAGATAGGAAGGAAGCAAGAAAGGCCTTAAAATGGACCAGAAACGGAGAAATTGGCGCCTGGACGGTTATGCATGAGTGATTTCGAAAATCGAAAAGTAGGTGACCTTGATGAGATGTTAAAGACTATGCCTATGAAATTTGAAAGGAAATGGACATGAGGAAAGCACCTAACTAGGAATAACAAACACTACGTGCAAAACGAATGCGATTTCCTGACGATAAGGAAAACAAGGAAAAGGAGAATATTAATGGGGCAGAATGTGAACGAAAACAAGGCAATGACGAAGGTCGTCATTGCAAAAAGAGAAAAGGGAAACAAAAGAAACGGGGGATGAAAGAGAGGAGAGAGAGGGGAGGTAAGAGCCTGAGAGGGGAGGAGTGGGAGTAAAAGAGAAAGGGGGGTTGTTGGGTGGAGTCGTCTCGTCGAGGGAGCAAGAAAGACGCGGGTAAATATATTGTTGCTGTGTCGGGTCAGCTGTGTCGGTATTCTTGCTCGATCCTCGAGTACGATATCAATGCAGAAGTTTGAAGTCGGTGAGATGTATATTGTCGGTCGGTCGACAAGTTTTTTTCCCTACCAACTGTGATTTTTTATCAGCTGTGACGACTTCGAGAGTGACTACAACTACAATACTTGTATTTTCTCGAAGTTTCACTTTCCTATAATATCAGCTAAAGAAATCAGAGGTTTAAAATTTTCGGGGAAACTAAATTCAAACAAGGATTAAGAGTCAACAACGGTACGACGAGTCGTCTTCTTTTCTCTATATTTTGAAGAAATGCCAAAAATTCCGCGCTTAGCGCGGGAGGGAAAAACTTCATTTAGACGAGTCGAAAACGGTACAACGAATCGTCTTCTTTCTCTAATAATTTAAGGAAACGTCCGGAGGGAAACTGTATTAAACAAATTAGGGTTAAGAGTTGCGAACGGTACAACGAATCGTCTGCTTTCTCTAATAGTTTAAGGAAAGGTCAAAGCTTCCGCGCTTCGCGCTAAAGGGGGAAACTTCATTCAGACAAGGATTAAGAGTCGAGCACAGTTCAACGAATCATCTACTTTCTCTAATATACCAACACAATCGCAATGAGGTAGCAGCTCTGAAGTTGGAGAAATTTCTGGACAAAAAGTACAAGTACGACAGAAAAAACGATGTGATCTGCAGTGATCTTTTTACACTTTACAGCAGGGAAACGCACGTACGCAATAGCAGTCGAATCCATGCAATATGTCACAGAACGGGCCGTGTGCAAATGCAATGGCGACGTTCTGAAAATTCTCGAGCCGCGAAAGGATTCTGAAGAAGAGTTACGTCCTCCCTTTCGTCAAATGTATGATGTTTTATATTTGTTCAGATAATGTTTTAAATGGCCTAAAAACTGAAATTATTATTAAGTTTGAAGTTAATTCCCCTTTAACAGCCAATACCAAATGGGCGTACTTCTATTTATAATGTTTAACTTTGTGCCTCTATAGTCTATATACAGGTGCAAGTAGGTCAATAACCTATCAAACTAATTTTAGAGTAAAGGTCGATGACTGTGAAATTGATATACTGGCATGAATGTATAGTAATTCATGAATAGATTCTTCAAATAGAATACAATGTGAGTCATAAAAAGGAACTCTAAAAATATCATTTCAACAATTATAATAATTTAATACGTACACGGTATCGTATTGGTTTGGTTTGGTTTATTGGGATTAAAACAATCATCGAACAAACAAATAAGAACTTAAGTTGGTCATTTTACAGAGTAAAAAGTGCATGACATAATAGTACATTGATAACGCTTTAAAAGATATTGAAAATCGAACAAATATTTTGAATATTTACATGCGATTTTAATACAAGTTTCATTCTCAATATGAAATTGCCATTTGTTTTGATTAAAGCAGAAATAATTGTACAGGTTTATTGCAACAATAACGAAGTAGGTAGCCCACGAAGAATGATGGAGATGGTGAGTTCTAAACCCAAGATATGAAGGTTTCTAGTTTGATAATTAGAATGAAGAAATATAGATAAAATCTGTAGACGCAGGTGAAATACAATTAAGATGGATAGAAAGATAGAGTACAATAAAAGATAAAAGATTAAAGCTAAGTTACAAGATTGGTTAAACAAGTTGATGTCCCCGAACTCAAATAAATGGGCAAAGTTATCACTTAGGCTATAACATGTATAATGCATGCGGAAATAATTGCTACATACTGTAAATTAATTCAAATAAGAACCATTTAGCCTATCATGATTTCTTTAATATATTTGATACCCTGATTGATACAATGATCTGTCAATGGAAAGCTAAACATCACAGAAGCAATAAAAAAAAACGAATTTCAGTCCCAGTATAGTCTACCTGTGCTACAATTTTAAGATGTTTTTTATTATTTATCTTATGTTTCGTTTTCAACAACCTGAACGAACATTCTTTTAAATCAAATTGTAGCCTCCCGCTTAAAGATAAACTCCAGTACTGGTAAAAAAAAAAAAAATTCTCACAGAATCAAACGAAACTTACACTGAATGTTCAAGATTACAAATAAATGACATGTGCCAAACAATTTTGGAAGAAAATGTATACTGGCTGAGTTATGAGCATAGAAAGACAAGGAAATCAAGGTAGTACTAGCCCCGACACCATGTTTGTTGTCCCATATATAGCTTTCTATGTGAGTGCTTGTTACTTTACCAAGACTCGATCGAATTTATTATGAGTTTGATGACTCCATAACCTTGCAGTGCACACCATTACTTACATGCTACATGATCAACTGTTTCTGATCCTTTCCACACCTCTTCTTTCACAATGCAATCGCATTACCAGTACTAAAGTTTATCTTTAACTATGGTCAACCGAAGAGTAGCCATATTTCACAGGTCTCATCAAAAAGCTCCTTTCATTTTCATCTATATACACGAATTTATCATAATTGTCACATGCGGTTATATTTTTTAATGGAGTTCGATAATTCATCGGAAGCGTGAGAGAAAGATCCTAATTACACGAATTTTCGGCTATAAACCTTTGTCAATATTTTCTCAAATTTCCATCAACCAAAGCAGGACTCTTTTCATATAATCAATCAATTTAAATACTAATAGAAATAAAAGTATGTGTCAGTTATTTCATTTGGGTGAATAATCTTGTTGAAATATTAATTATGCAGGGTAAAAACAATACAAAAAGATTGGTGGATGGTTCTATTGCCAAATTGGAAGAATGACATCCGGTTGATATGAACAATATTATTGAGAGTCTTTGAACCTTATTTAGATTTTAGAAAAAATATCAGTCTTTGGAATATACAGTATACAAATATTGACAGCTCATGAGGATGATGGTCGGTATGAATACCACCGAGGAAGTGATAATTTCCTCCACCATCCGATTACAGAGCAGTCCATATTTGTTTTATATACCTCATCCGTTCCAAGATAGACGTATCCATCAACAACTTCTACAATATCATCATCAAATTTAAATAGGCCTATATGAATTTTCGAACTTTACCACGAGAAAATACAACAACTTTGGTTTTTAGCTGCGTTGACATGAAGAAACCATTTTGAGCTAGAGCGCCGTGACAACGCGTGAGTTGCGCGCTGGGGGAATCTTGTGCATGTAAGCTGTGTTTGTGTGCAAAAGTCGCGCAGGGGTTAGGAGTTCTATCACAGGGTTTGATAGAACGACGCAATGATAGATCGAAATGCTCCTTGTCAGTATAGTCTTGACCAATCAGTGAATGACAATCTATGTATGAGGTATATAAAAGTGGTTATAGCAGTCACCAAGGATATATAAAATGAAAATAAAGTCCCATCTGTCATTTGTTATTTCGGTCCGGTGTTGGTACGTTTACTATTGAAGTTAATTATATATACTGGTAAACAAGTGAAACAAACACTGGTGTATGAACAGTAAGAACGGGAGTGGGGAATCGGAGAATGAATTCAAAGGGGGCAATCAGTATGAAGTTTACAAAATAATGCGACATAGAATGTGACATTCTTCTTTCTTCGGTACTACAATGATTCCATTGATGACATCAATATAAGAGGTATGAATAAAAATTGTTAGAAAAAATGTAATTAGTAGGAACCAATTTCAGAACCTTACTACCCCCTGCCCCCCCCCCCCCCCCCCCCTTGGCAAAATACTGTATGTTATGAACAGTTCACGATGCTCATGTAGGCCCATTCTTAAACAAGAAAATGTGAAATCTGTATCAATTGATAATCATGATCTTTGGGACATGGGGGTTTTGGGGTAAAAGATTAACAAAGTGCGGTGTAATTTTATAAATATCTGTAAGCACGTACATGGCATTGAAAGGCCAGCGCAGAATGTTTTTGTCATTTTTTGTTACTACTCAATATTCCGGATGAGGTTATATGATTAAAAAAAAAAAAAAATTGAATTTGTTGCCAGCAAGAAGCTTTTTCCAAACATGAGAATTTTTATCAATATCTTCCTACTTAATATGTTAGCAAAATTATATTGAAGCATAATAGGTAATGCATATAGGACGTTTTCTTTTGACAGAGGACAGTACTTTTAGGCCTTGCAATCATCGATTTCCTCTAGAGTGATCAGTACAAGCTCATTCTCATCTAGAACTGCAGCAATGTCTCCGTTAGACGCCACAGCAATGGACAAACGGGGTGCTAATCTTTGCTGGGTTGCTCGAGAGCTAGATGGACAAGTTGCTAATCTTTTCTGGGTTGCTCGAGAGCTAGTTGGACGGGATGCTAATCTTTGCTGGGTTGCTCGAGAGCTAGTTGGACGGGGTGCTAATCTTTGCAGGGTTGCTCGAGAGCTAGTTGGACTTGTTGATTGCGTTCCAGGTTGCATATGGGCGGGTGACCCGAACCCAAATTCACTAGTGTCATATTGGAGTTGAGCCGGAGTAAAAAATCCACCTAAGTTGATTTGGTTGGTTAGCTCTGGTGGTGATGGTGGATTTTGTGATGACAAAGGCCTATCTCTGAAAATCGTTTCATGAAGATTCCCTTCTTTGTCCAAGATTCGCAGAGTAATCTTGGAATCTTGACTTGAAAGAAGGTAAACTCGTCCTTCATGACTGCATGTTAATGCCGCGTTCTCCCAGACAACTCCTTCCATATCGCTGAAGATGCATCGAATATTATTCTCTTGTCCGTCAATGAGAGAGACTGAAGCTGGTTTGTTGGCGATGAGGATGGTTTCGCATGGGCTTGTATTGCAGGTTGTGATCGCCAAAGGAATAATGTTGCCAATGGGTTTGCTGGCCAAGACAATGTTGTTAGGTGCTATTTCAAGCAAGTAATCCAACCCTGCAGTCGCAACATAAACATATCCTTTCGTGTTGACAGTCATAGAGTGTCCTTGATAGATCTTGCATTTTTGTCTTCTGGCTTTCCTCTGATGAGGAATATTGAGATTAATCGACATCGACCCTTTGACCAGTTTATTTCCCTCTATACAGCATATTTGTCCATTTGGTAGAATATCATACGGGCCTACTTCGAACGAAAATGCAGTAGCTCCATAAGTAGTAGCTTGGATGATATGATTGATAGGTGCCTGTTCTTCTGGCCTAGACTCCTTTTGAACATTATGACAAGACACATTCTGTCCACTGCCTGTCGCATAGACTACACTTAGAGTACCATTATCCTTCTTGCCTACTGCATAATACTTTGTTGCATGTGGTACATTCTGTTGCTCCAAAACTCGTTTTTGTTCTACAGGATTTATTGACGCATGGTGGGAAGAACTGTTTTGAGTGCACTTCAATGTCAAGGTCTTGAATTTAGTTTGTAAGTTGTCAAGTGTGGTAGCGTCTGATTCTATGCCCGTCATCTTCCGAACCGACTCGAGGAGACTATGGTGCATTTCAGCCACCTCGAGATCATCCTTTGATGAAGAGACCTGATGAAGAACTCTAGCGACCTCCTCGACAGCTGTTTTGGCTGATCTGTTTCTCTGTTCGACATCATTTATAGTGTCTCGATACTTTTCGACGTAGTCGTTGGTCTGTTGAAGGAGTGTTGTCTTAATTTTAGCTATTTCGATTTCGATTTCTTTGGCAATATCAGTACTTTTCCGATCAAGTAATTGCTTTGTAGCAACTATCTTGGAGAGAAACGAATCCAGATCTTTGATGTTCACATCAACCTGAGTGACTAGTTTGGCTACATCGCGACGTTGTTGTGGCACGATTTCTTTCAAGTACACGCATTCATGGCCATCAACCTTGGAGTGATCAAGAACAGTACAGTCGGCACAAATGCAAGTTTTGCATGTCTTACAATAAAACTTGAACCGTTCATCATGTCGAGGACATTTGCGAATAACTACGCTCTTTTCTAAGGAGACGCTTTCACTGGAGAGATCCGTCAAAGGAACTGTCTGGTGATTTCGGCATATCGGCATCTTTAGATGAAACTCTGCACACCCTCGGCACATCTTTAAATCACATTCTTCACAGAACAAACTAGCTTTGGACGATTTACACAAAGAACAACTCTGTTGCATTGTTGCCCCAGGCTTACTTGTTTTGTCTTCGTTTAGTGCTTCTAGAAGTTTGTTAGCGCGAAAGTCTGGCTTGAGCCCGGTGATCCCAACATTAGGAATAATCGTACGTTCGCGACATGTAGGACAATTCAAGAATCCATCCAAATTTAGGTTAGCAAATCCCTCTAGGCAAAGCTCACAAAAACTGTGGAGACACGTCAGCATGCGAGGAGACTTGAGTCTATCAAGACAAATGCTGCATTCAAGTTCTTCTGTGATAACATCTCCAATTGGCTTAGAAACAGCCATGTTGTCATGAAAAGTACTATATAAAGTGATCAACTAGACCTATTACGACGAAGAAGCTTAATTCACTAACGATGTTTCAAAATTAATCTTTCGATTTTCAGAGCTAACGGACTTTGATTCAATCACAGAACGTACGATTTTTGTTATCATACATGACGGGTCAGGTAGTTATCAGATATTTTGGATCAAATATTAGTGCAAAGTCTATCTCCCCAGCGGACTTTGGTTAGGTAAGCACACGTACCCCTTGAAACTTGAACGTGTTATATAAAGATACAAACCAACAATTCATTTTTGAAAGACAACGATAAAAGATTCCTTCCTCAAAGCTGAATAGTCAGCTTCATATTTGGTTTCCTAACTGGTAGCAGGAAAGTAATATGTACAAAGTGTTGTTTTAAGGAAACATACTTATTCTGAAGCCCATATTAACACACATGGCATTAAATCCCATACGAATTAGCAATTAACCGACTGCTATCGGAATATACTGTATTATAAGGTGTGATAAAGACTATACGGTGTATGTAGGATCTTCCTGAATCCTAGTCGCGGTTCCTACATGTGTAAGCCACAATTTAACAATGACTGTTGTGACTTATGAATAGGAACTTAAATTAGGGCGATTTTACATATTTCAAATACAAGTACTACATGTATTTATTTATTTTTCTATTTTGCAGTTTCTCCAAAATCCGATCGCAATCCGAACGTATATTCTTTATGTGGTGGCTTAAAATAGACAGAGATAATTTTTTTTATCTCGAACAGATTGCTGTTTACAAATAATTTTTAAAGGAACATGATAAAAATGTTAATTCAAAGGGAGGGGGAGAGAGGTGTTTCAAATAGGACTTTAACCAATCGGTTATAATTATTACCAGAATACGCGACTAGCGATGACTAATGACATATTTTACTCATAAAAGTACACATGAAACCTGTCTGTCACTTGGAAATACATGTATGTTACCAAGCAGTTTTAAGAGCTGGAGTCCCAACTGGCAACAAATTATTTCATACAGCTGCCGTTTTCTAAGGTTGCACAATAGAATATACAGGTGTGCTGTAACTACTGATACCTGTGATGTCCGAGTTTCGCTGCCGCCAACATCTTGGAAAGCTTGAGTAGTGGTTTGTTCACAAAGAAATATCGTTAATAAATATATCCCTTTTTATTTGAACTAACAGGGGAAAAATCGAACAGATGATAAAATATGAATACAAAAGCCTAATTGTGTCAGAAATTTACTTACATTGTATAATAGCAGATTTAATTTGTGAAAAATAGAACACTTTTACAATCCTAAAACCTGCAATTTGACACTTTTCCGATTACTTCCGGCACACGAAAATAACAAGTGAAATTGTTCAAGAACAGTTCTTTATGATGTTATATGTCGGATTAGTCCCCACACATGCCCAGTCGAGTAACTTTGATTAATATTTCATGAAATTTTGCTCCATTTCCTTTCGCTTGCCTCCTGTAAAGGTAAGCACTGTGTACCCGTATTGTCAGATGATTGGTAGCTAAAAGTAATTATCATTAAAAAAAAGCATATTTCCCTTTGAACGTGGCCCGTTAGTTTGCAGCTAGGCAGGAATCTTTTGTCTACGTATCTGCAAGGGAAATCCAGCTAAGCAGATGCCTGACATATTTTCTCCTCGCGGCACCGAAGATGGTACAAAGGGAATGAGCTAAATATAACTTCAGCTCTTAAAACTCCTTGGTATAACCACCAAGCAGAGTTGATTTATCCTTTGCTAAACTTCGAAAGGAGATGGGTTTATTTTACTGGTTACTGAATAGGCTAGATTCGTAACCAAACTAACCAAATGTATGCATATGCCTTTGTGAAGCGCCTCGATACCAAGTACAGTGTACATGTATTTCATTCACATGTTACGAATAATAGTTAGAATTCAAATTGCATACATTAGTTGTTGCTAGGTAGGACAAACATAACCTAGGTTTGTAAAAACCTTGGTTTGAAACGCGTCATATGATGCACATAAACCTAGGTTTGTCGACAAACCTCCTTTGTGAATTCGGGCCTGTGACTTGTCCTACCTAACTGCACGTGATTTATACAATTTGCATTCTGACTATTGAAATACAATTATTCGTATCAGTTGAATGAAATAATTCGTAACGAGGCACAAGTATATATATTTGGTTACGATACGAAAATAGCCTATTTATGAGACGAGAAGTATGTAACGGTGAAATATATTGAAATTTAATAACTAACAGGCAAATATCTACCCCTACCTAAACTTCGGAAGAAGACGTTGGTACAATGCTACTACTTGTATACAATGATTTAATGAGGCAAGAATTGGTATTTAGTAGACCACCTGTTTACTAATGTATGTTGTACATGTTTCTCTCCAGAACCCCTGCTTAGTCACTATTTGATTTAACTGTTATACCTAATGGCACCTCTATAGATGGAATCCACTTTGCATACATTAAATGTTCGTATATCTGGCAAGTCTCTGACAAGCTTTTGAGTTGTGAAGGGAAACCTGTCTCCAAGAAGTATGCACAAAATAAGTAAACAGGTCTATTGTGAAATACTTTGTTGGGTTCTGAAAAGATGGGAGTACTTGATGTCAATGACACAATGACACAAACAATTCGCAAGCCAGTCCACAAATATATCAGTATATTTCTTGATGCAAGCATTTTAGTTTGGAGCTAGATCTTTGATTATGCTATAATAAAAGATCATAAAAATGCAATCGAGAACAATATATTTTGCATACACATAGCTCTATGTTCCGTAATCATTCTTATGCATGTGGAATGAACAAAAGAAAAATACAATAATTTTGACATTCTGTAAAATAGTCGCTATTTTTCTAAAAACACATTACATAGTGTATTAGATCTGCACAAGCCAAATAGAATATTATTCATTGCCCCCTCGTTAATATACAAAAAATCTTTACATTACTTCAACAAACTGACATACATGTATATGTATTCACAAATTCAAATTCATTAAATGTATGGCCAAATTTGGAATAAAATAACACTAAAATATGTAATCAGATTTCTGATGTATTCTAATGTGCGTATTTTTTTCACAAATACTAAGGTAAATATCAATTTCAGACATCACAATGACATAGTTTATAAGAATAAATATCAGTGCGACATCACACATCAATCTCCAGTTATCTTTGGGGTCTATTGGTTATACAAAGATTCAGTGTGGGGCGTTTTTAATCACTAAAGCGCCCTTTATTCATTCCCATATTAGGAAAAAGCAAACAGATGGTTAATGTTTAATAGAAAAATAATTATAGATTAAAATGATGCTTCTTTATCAATTGGATAACAACTTTTTAAGAGGCCAGTTAATGATTTACATGCACAAAAGATATTAATTCTTACTCTAACTCTTGATTAACCTTCTGATCGATTGATCTGTTTAAGGGAGAAAATGTAGCATACATAATTTGCGACGTATCATCTATCTATACTAGCACAAGTAATTTCTTTCACTTTGTTAAATTATACTACTTTGTAAGTTTATGTCGTAAAAAGAGAAGACAAGGAAAGATTCCAACTTGCAATCAATTTGACAGCAACACCATAAAGGTGGTGAACAAGAAAGTTTAGCTAATTATGGTAAAAGAGAAAACAGAATTAGAAATGTTTCTTTCAACAGACCAGTTTGTAGTGTCACAAAGAACCTACAATAACCACAAATGTTTTAAAATCTAAACTTTGAACTATTTCATGCAATGCGTTTTAATGCTATAAAATATTTTATCATAATGATAGCAATTCAATCAGTACATTAAACTAATGGCAAATGCCAAGGCCATTATTGCAACATTAATACAAACATTATATTTCTCTTGCGACAAGATGAGTGGTTAAACCTTTACATACATAAATTATGTATATATGTATATATATATTATGTATGGAATTTTCTAAATTAAAAAATCTTATTTATACATGAAATATTATATTGGTTCATTTTGATATATTGATAAATATACTACATAACATGAATTACATGATTCAATGCACTCTTCAATCATCTGGTGACTGGATTTCAAGCCCCTTAAGAAGTGTAATTTTTCAAATCAGTCACACTGACTTTAATTAGGCAATCCTCAAATGTTTCCTGCTGGGTTGGGAGTGGCCATATACAAAAATAGTTTGCCAAAGAATGTTATTGGCAAAGAATGTTAATATGTTCAGTATAATGTTTAATATGACACTCCATTTGTTTTGATTTTCAGTCACGGCATGTGCAGTAGATTAAAATAATGGGCAAGGTCTAAAGTGAAAAGTTGCAAAATGCACTGCTTTTGTTCGACTGTACATTCAAATTGCCTTATTGTCCGGGCTTTTTCAATAGTAATGTTGATAGCCTCGGCTTGCAGGTGCTTCAGAGAGCTAACGACCAACAGTAGACAATCTTGCCTGACATGTCACCATAGTGCATGAATTTAAATTTGAGATTCTGTAGAATTTGGCATTTATGGATGACCAATTGGGAACAATACAGCCTCGCTGTCATTTACAAAAATCACACTCTCCTATGTCAAAAGAAGAGTGTTCTGCATAACGTTACCGGTGCTTGCCAGTTCATTTTGCAACTTTCACATTTGACCCTGCCCTTTATTCTGATGTACTACTCACTCCATGGCTACAAAATCATATCAAATATGGTATCATTTTAAAGAGGAGCAAATGTACTTTCTATTGATAATAACCAAAGCGATGAGTAGGCCATGATAAGAGAGCTATAATGGACCCAACTTGAATTTACAAGAATAAAGAAAACAATTAACTAACAACCACGAGAGAAAGATTATAATTACACGAATTTTCGGCTATAAGCCTTTGTCAATATTTTTTTCAGTATTCCATCAACCGACGCAGGCCTCTTTAAAAAATATATTATCAATACATTTGAAATACTAATAGAATAAATATATGTGTCAGTTATTTCATTTGGGTGAATAATCATGTTGTAATTTTAATTATGCTGGGTACAAACAATACAACAAGATTGGTGGTGTTCTGTTTGGAAGAATGAAACTATTAGGTTGGTATGAACAATTGAGAGTCTTTAAAGCTCATTTATATTTAAGAGAAGAAACAAATCAGTCTTTGGAATATACAGTACAGTCCATATTCATTTGGCAATTGGCAGATTTAGATGATATTTACCACATATACATATACAAAAATACGAAATGGGCAACAATTTCATGTACTAACTCAAAATAGTTTCTAAATGCAAGTCATTATAAGTGGGTACAGCAGTCATCAAGGATATATGAAAAGGAAAAAGTCACATCTACCACTTTCCATTGGGGTTCGGTGGTAGTAACAAATTGCGGTGTTAATCCTATAAATATCGGTAAGCAAGTTCATGACTATTAAAGGCCACCGCGGAATGTTTTTGCAATTATTTGTTGACTGCTCAATTTTACAGATGAGATTATCTGATACAAAATCTTTTTCTGAAAAGGCGAGCTTTTGATTGCTTTTCGAATATGTTCCCAGCAAGAAGCTTCTCCAACTCCATAAGAACTTTTATCAATATCTTCCTGCTTAAGTTACTAAAATTATATTGAAGCATAATAGGTAATTAATATGACGTTTTCTATCTTTTACAAATATAGGCAACATGCTGATATCAAGCTGTGGAAGACCATTCAATACCAACAGGTCGCAATATCCAAGCAGGTCTGGGTGTAAGTAAAGTCCTTTGAGAAAGGACAGTATTTTTAGGCCTTCCAAACATCGATTGTCTGTAGAGTGATCAGAACAAGTTCATTCTCATCTAGAACTGCAGCAATGTCTCCGTTCGACGCCACAGCAATGGACAAACGGGGCCCTAATGTCTGCGGGGTTGATGGAGAACTTGGACTTGTTGATCGTGTTTTTGGTAACCTATGAGTGGGTGCTGTCGATCCTTCTTTGATTGTGGTTTGCTCTGGTGATGGTGGACTTACTGATGATAAAGGCCTATCTCTGAAAATCGTTTCATGAACATTCCCTTCCTTGTCCAAGATTCGCAAAGTAATCTTATAATCTTGACTTGAAAGAAGGTAAACTCGTCCTTCATGACTGCATGTTAATGCCGCATTCTCCCAGACAACTCCTTCCCTATCGCTGAAGATGCATCGAATATTCTGTTGGCTGTCAATGAGAGAGACTGAAGCTGGTTTGCTGGCGATGAGGATGGTTTCGCCTGGGCTTGTGTTGTAGGTGGTGATCGCCAAAGGAATAATGTTGCCAATGGGTTTGCTGGGCAAGACAATGTTGTTCGGTGCTATTTCAAGCAAGTAATCCAAACCTGCAGTCGCAACATAAACATATCCTTTCGTGCTGACGGCCATAGAGTGTCCTTGATAGATCTCGTCACTGTGTCTGCTGTCTTTCTTCTGATGAAGATCACAAAGAATATTGAGAGTAAGTGACGTCGACCCTTTGAACAAATTATCTCCCTTTATACAGCATATTTGTCCATTTGGTAGAATATCATACGGGCATGAACAGGTTCTGCCAGAAGAGGGAAAACGACGTAGGCCTACTTCGGACGATATTGCAGTAGCTCCAAAATTAGCGGGCCTGGACTTGTGGCATGCCGAGCAAGAACCAAATACATTTAGTTCGGAGCAACTTCCTTCTGTTGTAACCGTTCCGGGACAAAAGCCGGTGCATGTACATACTCCACGTACACTGCAACTAAAATGGACAAGTTTTTGACGGTTAATTTCAGCTTTTAAATTCTTATTGACATTATGACAAAACATCTGCTCACTGTCAGTCGCATAGACTACACTTAGAGTGCCATTATCCTTCTTGCCTACTGCACAATACCGTCTTGCATGTGGAATGTTCTGTTGCTCTAAAACTCGTTTTTGTGCTATAAGATTTATTGACGCATGGTGAGAAGACTTGTTTTTAGCGCACAGTAATTTCAAGGTCTTGAATTTAGTTTGTAAGTTGACAAGTGTGGTAGCGTCTGGTTCGATGCCCGTCATCTTCCGAACCGAATCGAGGAGACTATGGTGCATTCCAGCCACCTCGAGGTCATCCTTCGATGAAGAGACACGATGAAGAACTCTTGCGACCTCCTCGACAACTTTTTTCGCTGATCTGTTTCTGTGTTCGATATCGTTTATATCGTCTCGTTTCTTTTCGATGTAGTTTTTGCTCTGTTCTAGAAGCATTGTTTTAATTTTAGCAACTTCGATTTCGATTTCTTGGGCAATATCACTACTTTTCAGATCAAGTACTTGCTTTGTAGCAATTATCTTGGAGAGAAACGAATCCAGATCTTTGGCCTTCACATCAACCTGAGTGACTAGTTTGGCTACATCGCGACGTTGTTGTGGCACGATTTCTTTCAAGTACACGCATTCATGGCCATCAACCTTGGAGTGATCAAGAACAGTGCAGTCGGCACAAATGCAAGTTCTGCATGTCTTACAATAAAACTTGAACCGTTCATCATGTCTAGGACATTTGCGAATAACTACGGACACGCTTTCACTGGAAAGATCCGTCAAAGGAACTGTTTGGTGATTTCGACACGTCGGCATCTTTAAATGAAACTCTGCACACCCTTGGCACATTTTTAAATCACATTCGTCACAAAACAAACAAGCTTTGGACGATTTACACAACGAACAACTCTGTTGCATTGTTGCCCCAGGCTTACCTGTTCTGTCTTCGTTGAGTGCTTCAAGAAGTTTGTTAGCGCGAAAGTCCGGCTTGAGCCCGGTGATTCCAACATTAGGAATAATCGTACGTTCGCGACATGTAGGACAATTCAAGAATCCATCCAAATTTAGGTGAGCAAATCCCTCTAGGCAATGCTGACAAAAACTGTGGTGACACATTAGCATGCGAGGAGACTCGAGTCAATCAAGACATATGCTACATATAAGTTCTTCTGCGATAACATCTCCAATTGGCTTAGAAAGAGCCATGTTGTCATGAAAAGTACTAAAGTGATCAACTAGACCTATTACGACGAAGAAGATTCACTAACGATGTTTCAAAATTAATCTTTCGATTTTCAGAGCTACCGGACTTTGATTCAATCACATAACGTACGATTTTGTTATCATACATGACGGGTCAGGCAGTTATCAGATATTTTGGATCAAATATTATTGCCAAGTCTATCTCCCCAGCGGACTTTAGTTAGGTATGCACACGTACCCCTTGAAACTTGAACGTGTTACATAAAGATACAAACCAACAATTCATTTTTGAAAGACAACGATAAGAGGTTCCATCCTCAAAGCTGAATAGTTAGCTTCATCTTTGGTTTCCTAATTGGTAGCAGGAAAGTAATATGTACAAAGTGTTGTTTTAAGGAAACATACTTATTTTGAAGCCCATATTAACACACATGGCATTAAATCCCATACGAATTAGCAATTAAGAGACTGCGATCGGAATATTATACAGATGATGCATGCGCATGAGTTCATTATACGATCTATCCGCACTCGAGTTGAGGTTGTGTGTATCTAACGCACGAAGCCGTTAGGCTGAGTGCGATAGAAAAACAGAGCATCAACGAGGGTGGATAGATCGTATAATGAACGAATGAAAACATGCATCATTTGTTTTATACAACGAAACTCCTAGATCCTTGTTATTTGATGTAAAAAGAATTCATTTAAGATTGTTTCGTGACAGTATATGGCTGACAAGAATAGGCTCATGCTCACGTAGTATTAAGCGCTCTAACCTCTACGCGCACTACTGCGCTCTGAAAACGAGTTCAATAGTACTGGAAAATATTGCACTCTTTTTCATGAAAACGAGTGCAATAGGCTCAGTAAATAAATCACACGTGACCGCGCATGACCAATCATTTGATTAGGATCTGGGAGTGAGTTGTATAAACTGTATTATATCCTGCATCAAAAATTTGTTGGCTTTTGATTGGTTGAGAGCTCGTCACATGACCAGAAATATTTGACCTATTTTTAAAAAGTACTATATGAGAGTACTATTTTGGTTTACTATTTGGGAGTTGAAAAAAAAAGGTGAATTTTGTTTTTGAATTGAATCAATTTTTTTTCTTCAAATCTTAATTTAATGAAACGAAATATTTTAAATCTTTTTAGATAAAAATTGACATTTTTCTTGTTCTTTTTTAAAAATAAATAAATAAATTTTTGATGCAGGATATAAAACAAATATACCATGCCTTCTATTCGAGGTACTGGTTAAACTATGGGCCTCGGTGACTCCAAAAGTACCATTTGCTTCGGGGCTGCGCCCCTCAGCAAATAGTACTATTGGAGTCACCTCTTGCGCATAGTTTTAACCAGAACCTCTCAAGGCAGTGTATATTTGTATATTATAAGGTGTGATAAAGACTATACGGTGTATGTAGGATCTTCCTTAATCCTAGTCGCGGTTCCTACATGTATAAGCCACAATTTAACAATGACTGTTGTGACTTATGAATAGGAATAAATTAGGGCGATTTTACATATTTCAAATAGAAGTACTACATGTATTTATTTATTTTTCTATTTTGCAGTTTCTCCAAAATCCGATCGCAATCCGAACGTATATTCTTTATGTGGTGGCTTAAAATAGACAGATAAAATTTTATCTCGAACAGATAAATAATGTTTAAAGGAAGATGATAAAAATGTTAATTCAAAGGGAAGGGGAGAGAGGTGTTTCAAATAGGACTTTAACCAATCGGTTATAATTATTACCAGAATACGCGACTAGCGATGACTAATGACATATTTTACTCATAAAAGTACACATAAAACCTGTCTGTCACTTGGAAATACATGTATGTTACCAAGGAGTTTTAAGAGCTGGAGTCCTAACTGGCAACAAATTATTTCAAGCAGCTGCCGTTTTCAAAGGTTGCACAATCGAATCTACAGGTGTGCTGTAACTACTGATACCTGTGATGTCCAAGTTTCGCTGCCCACAACATCTTGGAAAGCTTGAGTAGTGGTTTGTTCACAAAGAAATATCGTTAATAAATATATCCCTTTTTATTTGAAATAACAGGGGAAAAATCGAACAGATGATAATATATGAATACAAAATCCTAATTGTGTCAGAAATTTGCTTACATTGTATAATAGCAGATTTAATTTGTGAAAAATAGAACAATTTTACAATCCTAAAACCTGCAATATGACACTTTTCCGATTACTTCCGGCACACGAAAATAACAAGTGAAATTGTTCAAGAACAGTTCTTTATGATGTTATATGTCGGATTAGTGCCCACACATGTCCAGTCGAGTAACTTTGATTAATATATCAGGAAATTTTGCTCCATTTCCTTTCGCTTTCCTCCTGTAAAGGTAAGCACTGTGTACCCGTATTGTCAGATGAGTGGTAGCTAAAAGTAATTATCATTACAAAAAAGCACATTTCCCTTTGAAAGTGGCCCGTTAGTTTGCAGCTAGGCAGGAATCTTTTGTCTACGAATCTGCAAGGGAAATCCAGCTAAGCAAATGCCTGACATATTTTCTCCTCGCGGCACCGAAGATAGTACAAAGGGAATGAGCTAAATATAACTCCAGCTCTTAAAACTCCTTGGTATAACCACGAAGCAGAGTTGATTTATCCTTTGCTTAACTTCGAAAGGAGATGGGTTTATTTTACTGGTTACTGAATAGGCTAGATTCGTAACCAAACTAACCTGCATATGCCTTTGTGAAGCGCCTCGATACCAAGTACAATGTACATGTATTTAATTCACCTGTTACGAATAATAGTCAGAATTCAAATTGCATACATTAGTTGTTGCTAGGTAGGACAAACATAACCTAGGTTTGTACAAACCTTGGTTTGAAACGCGTCATATGACGCACATAAACCTAGGTTTGTCGACAAACCTCCTTTGTGAATTCGGGCCTGTGACTTGTCCTACCTAACTGCACGTAATTTATACAATTTGCATTCTGACTATTGAAATACAATTATTCGTATCAGTTGAATGAAATAATTCGTAACGAGGCACAAGTATATATATTTGGTTACGATACGAAAATAGCCTATTTATGAGACGAGAAGTATGTAACGGTAAAATATATTGAAATGTAATAACTAACAGGCAAATATCTATCCCTACCTAAACTTCGGAGGAAGACATGGTACAATGCTACTACTTATATACAATGATTTAATGAGACAAGAATTGGTATTTAGTAGACCACCTGTTTACTAATGTATGATATACATGTTTCTCTCCAGAACCCCTGCTTACACTATGAATATGACGGACAAAGAAAGAGAATAAAATATACAGTTCCTCAGGTAGACAAAGGAACATCCCTTCCCTGCTATTATGTAAAAATGTGTAGAACAGGTGTCACATGCATATTCACCTGTTCTACACATTTTTACATAATAGCAGTGAAGGGATGTTCTTTTGTCTACCACAGCAATTGTTAAGGTTAGAATGAGGAACTGTATATTTTCTCCTCCTTCTTTGTCCTTCATGTTCATAGTGTTAGTCACTATTTGATTTAACTGTTATACCTAATGGCATCTCTATAGATGGAATCCACTCTGCATACATTAAATGTTCGTATATCTCGCAAGTCTCTGACAGGTTTTTGAGTTGTGAAGGCTGTCTCCAAGAAGTATGCACAAAATAAGTAAACAGGTATATTGTGAAATACTTTGTTGGGTTCTGAAAAGATGGGAGTACTTGATGTCAATGACACAATGACAAAAAACAATTCACAAGCCAGTCCACAAACATATCAGTATATTTCCAGATGCAAGCATTTTAGTTTGGAGCTAGATCTTTGATTATGCTTTAATAAAAGATAATAAAAATTCAATCGAGGACAATATATTTTGCATACACGTATCTTCCGTAATCATTCTTATGCATATGGAATGAACAAAAGAAAAATCCAATAATTTTGACATTCTGTAAAATAGTCGCTATTTTTTCTGAAAATACATTACATACTGTATTAGATCTGCACAAGCGAAATAGAATATTATTCATTGCCCCCTCGTTAATATACAAAAAACATCCTTACATTACTTCAACAAACTGACATAGATCATGTATTCACAAATTCAAATTCATTTAATGTATTGCCATATTAAAATAAAATAAAATAACATTAAAATATGTAATATTATCATCAAGTAGTAATCCGACCACTAATAGTTGAAGATTGCACAGACTGATTCTTTTCTTATAAATCACAAATATATTCCTAGATTAAACAATATCACTTTTATGATATCAATCGTGTTTTATGCCTTTGTTTGACTCTACATAATAGGCAATAAAGTCTGTTTAAAGTTTACAACTTCAACTGGTTAGTGCTTTATTCTAGTGATCTCCATTCTGGTTGTCAAGTCAGTACATAACACAAGAGGGCGAACTGCCACTCTAAACCATATATAACATCCTTCCTTCTTTAAGAAGTTAATACCTGTATATTATTTTGTCAACCTGAAATGCATGTATGAATGCCCATATCAGTACACATAAATCTAATTATAAATCCTCTGGAAATATCTGTGTTCATAGAAATAGTATCATAATAAATCAACTTCAGCATGGATGCATAATTACACTTGAGTGGGTTTGTTGTTCTTTTGAGACGATACATATGAGCTTAAATTCTGTTTTCTCTCGATTAGTCCTTTGGAACACTGGCTTAGATTATGTATCATCTTCATCAAATTTCAAATAGATCCAAAATCAAATACTTTTGTTTTGATTTGTCTAAACAACACCAACCAATCAATATAAACAACATAATTAACTTTCTCTTAATGAAACAAATATATAGTTGACTGTCTACATCTATATAAAGTAGTTACACATAATGTTTATTTAATGATAAACAACAAAATCTTTCATGCGAGCTGGTGGATGGCGAGCTCTGGTACTACGGCGAGCTGGTCTTGGTGGTTCTTGAGTCTCTTCAGCGAGCTGGGGTTCGCGAATATCATTATTTGCTTCGCGACGAGGAGACCTCGCTACGTGATCTGGAGAATTTGTGTCGCTACGCTTCGCTTCGGATGTTGATGGCTCTGGTTGTTCGCGAGTTACGCTAGTAGGCGTGGAGAATATATCTGACTGGTCACTGAATGTGCTACTACATGTGCGCAAGTGCTTCCTGTTTCGTCGAACTATATTGCCATTCTCTGACCTGACTAGATATGATCTGGAATCAACTTGTTTCTCTACTCTCGCTTTGTGCCATCGCTTACTCTGTGCGTTAGACTGCGGCTGAACATGAACAATATCTCCGCGTTTCAATGGTGGTAGCTCTTTCGTGCTCTTATCGTAGTACTGCTTTTGCTTCTTCTGCTTTTCCGCTTTCTTTGCGACAACTCTATTTTGTGTGCGAGGAATCAGAAGCTTGGACGCGGTTGGTACAAGAGTGCGAGTGCGACGACCGTACAGGCGTTGAGCTGGCGAGCTATCAAGTCCTGCTGTGGGTGTGTTACGCCAATTTAGAAGAGCTAGCTGAAAATCTTCTTGAGCTTCAGTTGTCTTACGTAAGAGACCCTTCGCAATCTTGACGGCACTCTCCGCTTTCCCATTGCTCTTGGGATAATGTGGAGAACTCGTGATGTGCTCAATCTCATACTCCTGCATGAAGGTCGCGAAATCTTGAGAGTTAAATGGGGGACCATTGTCCGACATAATGGTTTCTGGGATACCGTGACATGCGAAAATGCTCTTTAGTCGCCTGACGACTGCTCTGGTATCTTTCTTGTGTGGCAGAGGAAGAACTTCGAAGTAGTCTGAGAAGTAGTCCACAACACAAACATAGTTCTTGCTGTTCAACTCGAATAAGTCTATACCGAGTTTCTGCCACGGACGTTTCGGCAAGTCATGATTGATCAGAGGTTCACTTCTTTGCTTCGGAGCAAAGGTTGCACAGACTTCACAGTGTGAGAGATAGTCTGTAAGATCGCTTGTCATCCCTGGCCAAAATACACATTCTCTGGCCCTTGCGAGTGTGGCCTGTATTCCTGTGTGTGCGCTATGAAGTCGCTGTTTCACACGAGGTCTCACTTTGACAGGAATTACACAACGCTGTCCGCGGAAGATTATACCCTCATCATACGTTAGTTCATCACGGATGTCAAAGTATGGAGAAGTCCCAGGTGGCAGACGAGACTTGTCTTCGGGCCACCCCTCAAGGATCAGTCCCTTTACCGCTTGTAGGCTTTCATCCTGTTGCGTTTCAATCCTGATGAGCGCTAACGTCTTCTGCGACACCGCTAAGTCCTCAAGCATGTGAATGCTTTCAACTTCTTTCTCTGTCGGCGATTGCTCGGAGTTCGGTAAGTATGCTCGCGACAGGGTGTCCGCTAGGTACATCTCTCTACCCGGCTTGTAGAAGATCTCTACATTGTACTGTTGCATTCGCAATAGTAATCTTTGCAGTCTCTTTGGTGTAGAAGCCAACGGTTTACGCGTTATTGTCACTAGCGGTTTGTGGTCTGTCCAAAGGATCACCTTTCTACCGTACACGTACTGATGGTTTCTTTCAAGTCCGAAAACTTGCGCAAGAAGTTCCTTCTCTATCTGAGAATATCTAGTTTCGGCCTCAGTCAACGCTCTACTTGAGTATGTCACCGGTTGGTCATTCTGAGTCAACACGAAACCCAGGCCCTTTTCTGAGGCATCACCTTGACCCTCTACCGGCAACTGCTGATCAAAGTATCGGAGAACCGGTGCTTCTGTAACAAGTCCTTTGATCGCGATGAACGCTCTAGACTGTTCTTCTCCCCAGTTCCAGGGAGTGTCCTTGTGGGTCAACCTACGTAACGGTTCGCTGAGCCCCGACAATGATGGCAAGAACTTTGCTAAGTATTGAACCATTCCCACAAATCGCTGGATTCCAGGTATATCTACTGGCTGTGGCATGTCAACGAGAGCTGCGACTTTGCTAGGATCGGGCCGAACACCTTCCTTGGTCAGTCGGTGACCAATGAACTGCACCTCCTTACATTTGTACTCAAGCTTGCTAGAATTCAGCTTGATGTCTCGCTCGCGACATCGGCGAAGGAAACTAGTCATGTTACGATCATGGTCTATGCAGGCCTCTGCATGTGTCTCACCTTGTCCAGTTATGAGAATGTCATCTGCTATGACGAATACTCCTGGTAGGCCTTCAAGGCACTGATCTAGGCGCTTCTGGAAGAGCTCAGGCGAAGGTGATAGACCAAAGGGTAAGCGAAGATACCTATATCTACCCCAAGGTGTCTGAAATGTTGTAAGCTTGGATGATTCTGCGTCCAACTTACACTGTAGAAAACCTTCCTTCAAGTCGGCCTTGCTGAAGACTTTCACATTCGCTAACTGTGGTAGGACATCATCAATCGTTGACAATGGGTAATGCTCACGCTTCAACGACCTATTAAGATGTTGCGGATCAATGCATACTCTCAATTTACCACTTGGTTTCCTAGCTACTACAAGACTAGATACCCAATCACTAGGATCTTCTACCTTCTCAATCACCTGCAGCTTTTCAAGCCTACACAACTCTTCTTTCAAATCTTCTTTAATTGAAAGAGGGACCCTTCTAGGGTGCATCACTACTGGCTTTGCCTCAGCCTCTAAGGTCAAATGAACTACTCCTGGCATGTTACCCAACCCTGTAAATACATCCTTGTATGGGATCAGAATATCATCATTAGCTACTGCATGAACAACTTCAATGTTTTCATACTGTACTTTGATCAGCTTCATCTGCTGGCCTGTACTAGCTCCCAACAGTGGTCTTGTGACTTCACCCTTCACAACAACAAATGGAACTAAGTACCTCTTGTTATTCTTTACATTCCTAAGATGCAACTTGCATTTCCCTGCAACTGGTACTGTTCCTTGACCATACACAATCAGAACCTGATTTGTACTAGTTAACTCTGTCCCAGATGGAACATCTTCTAGATGGATAACATTACATGTCGCTCCACAATCAACCTGCATACCAATCTCGTCTTCGTCATTGATTCTAAACTTTGCAATGATCTTTTTCTGATAATTTGGACTCTTACTATCAGCAGATACCTGAAATGCTTCATCTGTGCCTATCAGAGAAACATATACACACTCTTGTTCAGAATCTTCATCCTCTTCAATTGTCTCTACTCTGTGAGCCTTGTTCTTATTCTGTCTACATTTCACAGCGAAATGATTTTCTCTTTTGCACAGCTTACACTTTTGGCCATAAGCTGGGCATTTGGATTTGTCTTTTTCATGCTGCCTACCACAGAAACCACAATTGATCAATTTAGGAGCTAGCTTCTTGCCCTTACCCCCACTATGCTTCCAAACCTTTGGTTTATGGGACACTGCATAGGCAGATACTGGTTCCTGCATGGCTTTGCTCTGAGCTTTGGACGACTCAATAGCTCTGCAGATATCCAAACAACTAGACAGAGTAAGATTTGGCTCTTGCAAAAGACGTTTTCTGGTATTATCGTCTCTAATCCCTAGAACGATTCGATCTCTGATGAGGTCATCAGTTAGAGTACCAAACTCACAAGTACTTGCAAGAGACCTTAACCTCACATAATAATTCTCAACTGACTCATCAGTATTCTGAACACACTTATTGAACTGATATCTTTCAAAAGTAATGTTTGTTTTCCCGACACAATATTCAGACCAGAGTTTTCTTATGCATTTATAACTCTTTCTTTCCTCCTCATTTCTGAAAGGGAGGCCTTGTTGAATCTCCAATGCATCAGTTCCTAGTGCCGTTATGAAATGTGCCACACGAATTTTATCACTTTCGTGTTCTAACCCAGTTATGACCTCATAACTGTCCCACATCTGGGTGAAAATACCCCAGTTTTTCTTCATATCCCCTTTTACCGAAAGAGGTCTTGGGAGTGGCACATTTGTTCTACTTGTACTGCCCGGCCTATTTCTGGTCCTAACACTATCATTATCAGTATTGTTATCACTCAAGACCTGACCCTGGTTAGTCCCAGTTTCATTTACTCCTTCTGACTCTTCACTTCCCCTCTGGGGAGGATCTTGTACTGCCTCAGTGTTAGACATGTTTATCTCTACCGCCTATACAATTACACTTACAGTAACAAATCAGCAAATTCTAATACGGAGTAAACTATACTGCTAAACCACTGAATGAACCAGACTGATTGGACTTATTGAGTATTAATTCTGATATTAATGCACTCTTTCCATAAATCCACACCATTTCATTCCAAACAATGCACACGTAAAACAACCAAAATAACTAAACATCGTAATTATTATTGATAGTTCACATTACATCGACTGACGAGTCAAGTCTATTGCGACAATGTTCATAACTCATATTCACCGCTGCTCAACGACGTCGCGTTTATGGATGCTATGCTACGAACCATTCGCTAATCTGTCCACTGTACGACGACTTCGCGTGTACTCGGTTGCTGCAAACTTGCTCGGAACGTGAACAGTTCGACTCTGTAAATTATTCTTCCTGGCTGTACGCCGATTTCAGGAATGAGTCCATGGTCACTACACTTCTGTCACCATGTTTTATGCCTTTGTTTGACTCTACATAATAGGCAATAAAGTCTGTTTAAAGTTTACAACTTCAACTGGTTAGTGCTTTATTCTAGTGATCTCCATTCTGGTTGTCAAGTCAGTACATAACACAAGAGGGCGCACTGCCACTCTAAACCATATATAACAAATCGTACATTTCTTTGCATACATTATACAATCAGATTTCTGATGTATTCTAATGTGCATTTTTTTCTAACAATTACGAAGGTAAATATCAATTTCAGACATCACAATAGCATGGTTTATAAAAATAAATATCAGTGCGACATCACACATCGATCTCCAGTTATCTTTGGAGTCTATTGATTATACAAAGGTTCAGTGTGGGGCGTTTTTAATCACTAAAGCGCCCTTTAATCATTCCCATATTAGGAACAAGCAAACAGATGGTTTATGTTTAATAGAAAAATAATTATAGATTAAAATGATGCTTCTTTATCAATTGGATAACAACTGTTTAAGAGGCCAGTTAATGATTCACATGTACAAGAGATATTAAGTCTTACTCTAACTCTAATTCAACCTTCTGATCGATTGATCTGTTTAAGGGAGAAAATGTAGCATACATATTTTGCGACATTTCATTTATCTATACTATCACTAGTAATTTTATTCACTTTGTTAACTTATACCATAAACAGAGAAGACAAGGAAGGTTCCAACTTGCAATTAATATGGCAGTAAAACCATAATGGTTGTCAACAGGAAAGTTTAGCTAATTATGGTTTCAAAGACAACAATACCGGTAAATTAGAAATGTTTCTTTCAACAAACCAGTTTGTAGTAGTCACAAAGAACCTACAATATCCACTTATGTTTTAAAGTTTTAACTTTGAACTATTTCATGCAATGCGTTTTAGTGCTACAAAATACCTTATCATAAAGATAGCAATTCAATCAGTTGATCAGTTCATTAACAAAATAGTAAGTACCATGGCCATTATTGCAACATTAATACCAACATTATATTTATTTTGTGACAAGATTAGTGCTTAAACATTTACATACTAAATATATATATACGTATGGAATTTGCTAAATTAAAAATTCTTACTTATATTATTTATTGGTTCATTGAGATATATTGATAAATATATTACATTTATAACATGAATAACATGATTCTATGCACTCTACAATCACCTGGTCACTAGATTTCTAGCCCCCGCACAATTATGCACCATCTCCACTACTTATGGAGTATTCCTTTGAAAATCAGTCACATTGGCTTTTGGCAATCCTCACAGGTACCCATTACCTCCAGGGTGAAGAGTTGCCATTTCCACATTTTATTGCTGAAGAACAATAATGCCATGGCCGCAACTTAACCTGCAAACCATATGATTCATTGTTCGGTGACAAATCCACAATAACAGTTAACACCTTTAGAAAAAAAATTCAATTCACATAATCAAAGGTTAATTCAGAAATGAAAATTAATCAGTTTACTAAATACTTTGTCCTCTACCATTTTCTCTTTTTCTCCTGTAAATCTGACATGTGAACAAAATGGACTCTGTAAACTTATCTTATAAATTAGTACTGGATGAAAATATTATAAATTTAGGAAATACTCATATTCCTGAGAGTTCAATATAAAAATCTGAGAGCACTATTCATTAGTATTTGGAATACACTTTCATGCTTTCTTTAATGCACTTCAATGTCTCAAGCTCACATCATATGCAGTATGATAACCTTCAAAGTTTTGGAAGGAAATGTCAATTTATTTTTTAAACATGGTGAGAGATGAATGACGAAATAGTTTCTTTATGATTGATTGCGTTGATTATCCTCATTGTTAGTGACTTGATTAGTCTTGGCTCCTTTTTGTGAACTGCATGCATTTCTAATCCTGACTACGTGTGAAAACCTCTTCCCATTGCGTGTCGCCCAGCGTACCTTGGAGTACCATTATACTTCTTGCCTAATGCAGAATACTTTGTTGCATAACGTGGTACATTCTGTTGCTCTAGAACTTGTTTTTCCTCGATAAGATTTATTGACGAATGGTGAGAAGAACTGTTTTGAGTACACTTCAATGTCAAGGTCTTGAATTTAGTTTGTAAGTTGTCAAGTGTGGTAGCGTCTGATTCGATGCCCGTCATCTTCCGAACCGACTCGAGGAGATTATGGTGCATTTCAGCCACCTCGAGGTCATCCTTTCATGAAGATACCAGATGAAGAACTCTTGCGACCTCCTCGACATCTATTCTCGCTGATCTGTTTCTCTCTTCGATATCATTGATATCGTCTAGTTTCTTTTCGATGTAGTTTTTGCTCTGTTCAAGAAGCATTGTCTTAATTTTAGCAACTTCGATTTCGATTTCCTCGGCAATATCAGTTCTTTTCCGATCAAGTACTTGCTTTGTATCAACTATCTTGGAGAGAAACGAATCCAGATCTTTGGCCTTCACATCAACCTGAGTGACTAGTTTGGCTACATCGCGACGTTGTTGTGGCACGATTTCTTTCAAGTACACGCATTCATGGCCATCAACCTTGGAGTGATCAAGAATGGTGCAGTCGGCACAAATGCAAGTTTTGCATGTCTTACAATAAAACTTGAACCGTTCATCATGTCGAGGACATTTGCGAATAACTACGGACACGCTTTCACTGGAAAGATCCGTCAAAGGAACTGTTTGGTGGTTTTGGCACGTCGGCATCTTTAAATGAAACTCAGCACACCCTTGGCACATTTTTAAATCACATTCGTGACAGAACAAACAAGCTTTGGACGATTTACACAAAGAACAACTCTGTTGCATTGTTGCCCCTTGCTTACTTGTTCTGTCTTTGTTGAGTGCTTGAAGAAGTTTGTTAGCGCGAAAGTCCGGCTTGAGCCCGGTGATCCCAACATTAGGAATAGCCGTACGTTCGCGACATGTAGGACAATTCAAGAATCCATCCAAGTTTAGGTCAGCAAATCCCTCTAGGCAATGCTGACAAAAACTGTGGTGACACATTAGCATGCGAGGAGACTGGAGTCTATCGAGACATATGCTACATTTAAGTTCTTTTGCGATAACATCTCCAAATGGCTTAGAAAGAGCCATGTTGTCATGAAAAGTACTAAAGTGATCAACTACACCTATTACGACGAAGAAGCTTCGGACTTTGATTCAATCACAGAACGTACGATTTTTTTTATCATACATGACGGGTCAGGCAGTTATCAGATATTTTGGATCAAATACTAGTGCAAAGTCTATCTCCCCAGCGGACTTTAGTTAGGGATGCACACGTACCCCTTGAAACTTGAACGTGTTACATAAAGATACAAACCAACAATTCATTTTTTAAAGACAACGATAAAAGATTCCATCCTCAAAGCTGAATAGTCAGCTTCATCCTTGGTTTCCTAACTGGTAGCAGGAAAGTAATATGTACAATGTGTTGTTTTAAGGAAACATACTTATTCTGAAGCCCATATTAACACACATGGCATTAAATCCCATACGAATTAACAATTAACCGACTGCGATCGGAATATACTGTATTATAAGGTGTGATAAAGACTATACGGTGTATGTAGGATCTTCCTGAATCCTAGTCGCGGTTCCTACATGTGTAAGCCACAATTTAAAAATGACTGTTGTGACTTATGAATAGGAACTTAAATTAGGGCGATTTTACATATTTCAAATACAAGTACTACATGTATTTATTTATTTTTCTATTTTGCAGTTTCTCCAAAATCCGATCGCAATCCGAACGTATATTCTTTATGTGGTGGCTTAAAATAGACAGAGATAAAATCTTATCTCGAACAGATTGCTGTTTACAAATAATTTTTAAAGGAACATGATAAAAATGTTAATTCTAAGGGAAGGGAAGAGAGGTGTTTCAAATAGGACTTTAACCAATCGGTTATAATTATTACCAGAATACGCGACTATATAGCGATGACTAATGACATATTTTACTCATAAAAGTACACATGAAACCTGTCTGTCACTTGGAAATACATGTATGTTACCAAGGAGTTTTAAGAGCTGGAGTCCTAACTGGCAACAAATTATTTCAAGCAGCTGCCTTTTTCTAAGGTTGCACAATAAAATCTACAGGTGTGCTGTAACTACTGATACCTGTGATGTCCGAGTTTCGCTGCCGCCAACAACTTGGAAAGCTTGAGTAGTGGTTTGTTCACAAAGAAATTTCGTTAATAAATATATCCCTTTTTATTTGAACTAACAGGGGAAAAATCGAACAGATGATAAAATATGAATACAAAAGCCTTATTGTGTCAGAAATTTGCTTACATTGTATAATAGCAGATTTAATTTGTGAAAAATAGAACTATTTTACAATCCTAAAACCTGCAATTTGACACTTTTCCGATTACTTCCGGCACACGAAAATAACAAGTGAAATTGTACAAGAACAGTTCTTTATGATGTTATATGTCGGATTAGTGCCCACACATGCCCAGTCGAGTAACTTTGATTAATATTTCAGGAAATTTTGCTCCATTTCCTTTCGATTGCCTCCTGTAAAGGTAAGCACTGTGTACCCGTATTGTCAGATGAGTGGTAGCTAAAAGTAATTATCATAAAAAAAAGCATATTTCCCTTGAAAGTGGCCCGTTAGTTTGAAGCTAGGCAGGAATCTTTTGTCTACGTATCTGCAAGGGAAATCCAGCTAAGCAGATGCCTGACATATTTTCTCCTGGCGGCACCGAAGATGGTACAAAGGGAATGAGCTAAATATAACTCCAGCTCTTAAAACTCCTTGGTATAACCATCAAGCAGAGTTTATTTATCCTTTGCTAAACTTCGAAAGGAGATGGGTTTATTTTACTGGTTACTGAATAGGCTAGATTCGTAACCAAACTAACAAAATGTATGCATATATGCCTTTGTGAAGCGCCTCGATACCAAGTACAATGTACATGCATTTCATTCACCTGTTACGAACAATAGTCAGAATTCAAATTGCATACATTAGTTGTTGCTAGGTAATACAAACATAACCTAGGTTTGTACAAACCTTGGTTTGAAACGCGTCATATGACGCACATAAACCTAGGTTTGTCGACAAACCTCCTTTGTGAATTCGGGCCTGTGACTTGTCCTACCTAACTGCACGTAATTTATACAATTTGCATTCTGACTATTGAAATACAATTATTTGTATCAGTTGAATGAAATAATTCGTAACGAGGCACAAGTATACATATTTGGTTACGATACGAAAATAGCCTATTTATGAGACGAGAAGTATGTAACGGTGAAATATATTGAAATGTAATAACTAACAGGCAAATATCTATCCCTACCTAAACTTCGGAAGAAGACGTTGGTACAATGCTACTACTTGAATACAATGATTTAATGAGGCAAGAATTGGTATTCAGTAGACCACCTGTTTACTAATGTATGTTAATTGTTATACACGTTTCTCTCCAGAACCCCTGCTTAGTCACTATTTGATTTAACTGTTATACCTAATGGCATATCTATAGATGGAATCCACTTTGCATACATTAAATGTTCGTATATCTGGCAAGTCTCTGACAAGCTTTTGAGTTGTGAAGGGAAACCTGTCTCCAAGAAGTATGCACAAAATAAGTAAACAGGTCTATTGTGAAATACTTGTTTGGGTTCTGAAAAGATGGGAGTATTTGATGTCAATGACACAATGACACAAACAATTCGCAAGCCAGTCCACAAATATATCAGTATATTTCTTGATGCAAGCATTTTAGTTTGGAGCTAGATCTTTGATTATGCTACAATAAAAGATCATAAAAATGCAATCGAGAACAATATATTTTGCATACACATCATTCTTATGCATGTGGAATGAACAAAAGAAAAATACAATAATTTTGACATTCTGTAAAATAGTCGCTATTTTTTCTAAAAACACATTACATACTGTATTAAATTTGCACGAGCCAAATAGAATATTATTCATTGCCCCCTCGTTAATATACAAAAAATCTTTACATTACTTCAACAAACTGACATACATGTATATGTATTCACAAATTCAAATTCATTTAATGTATGGCCAAATTTGGAATAAAATAACACTAAAATATGTAATTTTACCATCAAGTAGTAATTCGACCTTTAATAGTAGAAGATTGCACAGACTAATTGTCTTATAAATCACAACTATCTTCCGAGATTAAACAATATCACTTTTATGATATCATCAATCGCACATTTTTCTGCATAAAGTATACAATCAGATTTCTGATGTATTCTAATGTGCATATTTTTTTCACAAATACTAAGGTTAATATCAATTTCAGACATCACAATGACATAGTTTATAAAAAATAAATATCAGTGCGACATCACACATCAATCTCCAGTTATCTTTGGAGTCGATTGGTTATACAAAGGTTCAGGGTGAGGCGTTTTTAATCACTTAAGCGCCCTTTATTCTTTCCCATATTAGGAACAAGCAAACAGATGGTTAATGTTTAATAGAAAAATAATTATAGATTAAAATGATGCTTCTTTATCAATTAGATAACAACATTTTAAGAGGCCAGTTAACGATTCACATGCACAAGAGATATTAATTCTTACTCTAACTCTGATTAAACCTTCTGATCGATTGATCTGTTTAAGGGAGAAAATGTAGCATACATAATTTGCGACGTATCATCTATCTATACTAGCACAAGTAATTTCTTTCACTTTGTTAACTTATACTACTTTGTAAGATTATCTCGTAAAAAGAGAAGAAAAGGAAAGGTTCCAACTTGCAATCAATTTGACAGCAACACCATAAAGATGGTGAACAAGAAAGTTTTGCTAATTATGGTAAAAGAGAAAACAGATTTAGAAATGTTTCTTTCAACAGACCAGTTTGTAGTAAGCATATGTCACAAAGAACCTACAATAACCACAAATGTTTTAAAGTCTTAACTTTGAACTATTTCATGCAATGCGTTTTAATGCTATAAAATACTTTATCATAATGATAGCAATTCAATCAGTACATTAAAAAAATGGCAAATGCCAAGGCCATTATTGCAACATTAATACAAACATTATATTTCTCTTGTGACAAGATGAGTGGTTAAACCTTTCCATACATATATTATGTATATATGTATATATATATATATATATATATATATATGTATGGAATTTTCTAATTTGAAAATTCTTATTTATACATGAAATATTATATTGGTTCATTTTGATATATTGATAAATATATTACATTTATAACATGAATTACATGATTCAGTGCACTCTTCAATCACCCGGTGACTGGATGTCAAGCCCTTTAGGAAGTGTTGCTTTGCAAATCAGTCACACTGACTTTAATTAGGCAATCCTCAAATGTTTCCTGCTGGGTTGGGAGTGGCCATATACAAAAATAGTTTGCCAAATAATTTTATTGGCAAAGAATGTTAATATGTTCAGTATAATGTTTAAAATGACACTCCATTTGTGTTGATTTTTCAGACATGGAATGTGCAGTAGATTAAAATAATGGGCAATGTTTTAAGTGAAAAGTCGCAAAATGCACTGTTCTTGTTCGACTGTGCATTCAAATTGCCCAATAGTCCAGGCCTTTTCAACAGTTGGTAGCCTCGGCATGATGCTTCACAAAGCTAATGACCAACAGCAGACAATCTTGCCTAATATTTCACTATAGTACTTGAATTTGAATTTGAGATTCTGTAGAATTTGGCATTTATGGATGACCATTTGGGAGCAATATAGCCTCGCTGTCATTTACAAAAATCAAACTCTCTTATGTCACAGAAAAGTGTTGTGCATGACAATACCAGTGCTTGCCAGTTCACTTTGCTACTTTCACATTTGACCCTGCCCTTTATTCTGACGTACTACTCACTCCATGGCTGCAAAATCATATCAAATATGGTATCATTTTAAAAAGGAGCAAATGCACTTTATATTGATAATAATCAAAGCGATGAGTATGCCACGATAAGCGAGCTATGATGGACCCGAATTGAGTTTCCAAACTTTTTGAGGGTTTTATGTAAGAAGTAAGAATAAAGAAAACAACCAACAACCGTGAGAGAAAGATCATAATTACACGAATTTTTGGCTATACGCCCTTGTCAATATTTTCATCAAATTTCCATTAACCGACGCAGGACTCTTTTTTTATATAATCAATAACGGCGAATGGCAGGTTTAAATGATATTTACCACATATAAAAATATAAAAATATATGAAATGGGCCACAATTGTATGTACTAACTAAAATATTTATCAATATGTTCCTTCTTAAATTAGCAAAATAATATTGAAGCATAACAGGTAATGCATATACATATAGGACGTTTTCTTTTGAGAAAGGACAGTACTTTTAGGCCTTGCAAACATCGACTTCCTCTAGAGTGATCAGAACAAGTTCATTCTCATCTAGAATTGCAGCAATGTCTCCGTTCGACGCCACAGCAATGGACAAACGGGGCCCTACTCTCTGCTGGGTTGAAGTTGCTCTAAAGCTGAACGATGACCCAGTGGTAGCTGTAGAGCCGAACAATCCACCTTTGAATTTGGTTTGCTCTGGAGATGGTGGACTTTGTGATGACAAAGGCCTATCTCTGAAAATCGTTTCATGAAGATTCCCTTCTTTGTCCAAGATTCGCAGAGTAATCTTGGAATCTTGACTTGAAAGAAGGTGAACTCGTCCTTCATGACTGCATGTTAATGCTGCGTTCTCCCAGACGACTCCTCCCCTATCGCTGAAGATACATCGAATATTCTGTTGGCTGTCGATGAGAGAGACTGAAGCTGGTTTGCTGGCGATGAGGATGGTTTCGCATGGGCTTGTATTGCAGGTGGTGATCGCCAAAGGAATAATGTTGCCAATGGGTTTGCTGGGCAAGACAATGTTGTTTGGTGCTATTTCAAGCAAGTAATCCAAACCTGCAGTCGCAACATAAACATGTCCTTTCGTGTTGACAGTCATAGAGTGTCCTTGATAGATCTTGTCATTGTGTCTGCAATCTTTCTTCTGATGAAGATTACGAAGAGCATGGAGAGAATACGACGTCGACCCTTTGAACAGTGTATCTCCCTTTATACAGCATATTTGTCCATTTGGAAGAATATCATAAAGGCAATGAAAATTTGGTGCATAGCAATTACCTCCTTCGAAACCACTAAATCCGGGCCTTCCTACACATAACATACCAGTCATACCGCTTATTTGGTGAACTGCATGCATTTCTAGTCTTGAATTCTTTTTGACATTATGACAAGACATCTGCCCATTGCTTGTTGCATAGACTACACTTAGAGTACCATTATCCTTCTTGCCTACTGCACAATACTTTGTTGCATGTGGTACATTCTGTTGCTCTAGAACTAGTTTTTCCTCGATAAGATTTATTGACGAATGGTGAGAAGAACTGTTTTGAGTGCACTTCAATGTCAAGGTCTTGAATTTAGTTTGTAAGTTGTCAAGTGTGGTAGCGTCTGATTCGATGCCCGTCATCTTCCGAACCGACTCGAGGAGACTATGGTGAATTTCAGCCACCTCGAGGTCATCTTTTGATGAAGAGACCTGATGGAGAACTCTTGTGACCTCCTCGACAGCTGCTTTGGCTGATCTGTTTCTCTGTTCGATATCATTTATATCGTCTCGATTCTTTTCGATGTAGTTTTTGCCCCGTTCAAGAAGCATTGTCTTAAATTTAGCAACTTCGATTTCGATTTCTTGGGCAATATCACTACTCTTCTGATCAAGTACTTGCTTTGTAGCAACTATCTTGGTGAGAAACGAATCCAGATCTTTGGCTTTCACATCAACCTGAGTGACCAGTTTGGCTACATCGCGACGTTGTTGTGGCACGATTTCTTTCAAGTACACGCATTCATGGCCATCAACCTTGGAGTGATCAAGAACAGTACAGTCGGCACAAATGCAAGTTTTGCATGTCTTACAATAAAACTTGAACCGTTCATCATGTCGAGGACATTTGCGAATAACTACGCTCTTTTCTATGGATACGCTTTCACTGGAGACATCCGTCAAAGGAACTGTCTGGTGATTTCGGCATATCGGCATCTTTAGATGAAACTCGGCACACCCTCGGCACATCTTTAAATCACATTCTTCACAGAACAAACAGGCTTTGGATGATTTACACAACGAACAACAGTTACTCTGTTGCATTGTTGCCCCAGGCTTACTTGTTCTGTCTTCGTTGAGTGCTTCAAGAAGTTTGTTAGCGCGAAAGTCCGGCTTGAGCCCGGTGATTCCAACATTAGGAATAATCGTACGTTCGCGACATGTAGGACAATTCATGAATCCATCGAAATTTAGGTTAGCAAATCCCTCTAGGCAATGCTCACAAAAACTGTGGAGACACGTCAGCATGCGAGGAGACTTGAGTCTATCAAGACAAATGCTACATTCAAGTTCTTCTGTGATAACATCTCCAATTGGCTTAGAAACAGCCATGTTGTCATGAAACGTACTATATAAAGCAATCAAGTAGACCTTTTACGACGAAGAAGCTTCAGAAACGATGTTACTATTTCGATATTTTAATTTTATGAGCTTACGAACCTTGATTTAATCTCATAACGTACGATTTGTTATCATGACAGGTCAGAAGTTATCAAATTTGGATCAAATATTAGTGCAAAGTCTATATCTCACCAGCGGACTTTAGTTAGGTATACATAAACCTTTGAAACGTGAAGTTTTGTGCTGTAAAAGAGCCAGAGGCGGATCCAGCCGGCGGCAAGAGAGGGGGCCAAATTGGGGGCCCAATTTGTGAGAAAATGTTTAGCGACGAATCAGTCAGCTGGCAAATAAGCAGGGGGGGGGGGGGGGTATGGAACACAATTTATTTTTTCTTCCAAATTCTTGAGAAAATATTTAGCCCCGAATCGGCCAGCCGGCGAATAAGCGGTGGGGGGGGGGGGGGGGGGGGGGGGGTAAGAAGCACTATTATTATTTTTTTTTTTTGGGGGGGGGGGGGGGTTAAGGAGCATTAATTATTTTGTTTATGCTCAACGAGGAGGGTAGTGAGCACCAATCTTTTTTAATCAACACCCCCCCCCCCCCCCCTGGCGCCAGGGGGAAAGGGGGAGGGGGCCGTCTTCTTTTTTTATTTAAAAAAAGTTAAATTTACTTGTTTTGGGGGCCAGGGGAGGGGGCCCGGGTCCCCCCTAGATCCGCCACTGAAAAGAGCTGCTATCTTTTCTGAAAATACATTACATACTATATCAGAACTGCACAAGCCAATTAGAACATTATTCATTGCGCCCTCGTTAATATACAAAAAACATCCTTACATTTAATACTTCAACAAACTGACATATATGTATACCGGTATGTACGGTATTCACATATTCAAATTCATTTAATGTATTGCCAAAATTTGGAATAAAATAACATTAAAATATGTAATATTATCATCAAGTACTAATAGTTTAAGATTGCACAGACTGATTGTTTTCTTATAAATAACAAATATCTTCCGAGATTAAACAATATCACTTTTATGATATCTATTGTACATTTTTTTGGCATAAATTATACAATCAGATTTCTGATGTATTCTAATGTGCATATTTTTTTCACAATTACCAAGGTAAATATCAATTTCAAACATCACAACAACATGGTTTATAAGAATAAATATCAGTGCGACATCACACATCAGTCTCCAGTTATCTTTGAAGTCTATTGATTATACAAAGGTTCAGTAGGGCGTTTTTAATCACTTAAGCGCCCTTTATTCATTCCCATATTAGGAGCAAGCAAACAGATGGTTAATGTTTAATAGCAATGTAATTATAGATTAAAATGATGCTTCTTTATCAATTGGCTAACAACTTTTTAAGAGGCCAGTTAATGATTCACATGCACAGGAGTTATTAATTTATACTCTAACTCTAATTCAACCTTCTGATCGATTGATCTGTTGAAGGGAGAAAATGTAGCATACATATTTTGCGACATATCATTTATCTATACTAGCACTAGTAATTTCATTCACTTTGTTAACTTTTACCATAAAAAGAGAAGACAAGGAAGGGTCCAACTTGCAATTAATTTGGCAGTAAAACCATAAAGGTTGTCAACAGGAAAGTTTAGCTAATGATGGTTTCAAAGAGAAAACAGAATTAGAAATGTTTCTTTCAACAGACAAGTTTGTAGTTAGCATATGTCACAAAGAACCTACAATATCAACATATGTTTTAAGTCTAACATTGAACTATTCCATACACTGCGTTTTAGTGCTACAAAATACCTTATCATAAAGATAGCAATTCAATCAGTACATTAACAAAATGGTAAATACTATGGCCATTATTGCAACATTAATACCAACATTATATTTCTTTTGTGACAAGATGAGTGCTTAAACAGTTACATACTTATGTATATGTATGGAATTGCTATATTAAAATTTCTTACTTATACATGTATTGATTCATTTGGATATATTGATAAATGTATTACATTTATAACATGAATAACATAATTCTATGCACTCTACAATCACCTGGTCACCAGATTTCTAGCCCCTGCACAATTATTGTGCACCATCTCCACTACGTATGGACTATGGAGTATTCCTTTGAAAATCAGTCACATTGGCTTTTGGCAATCCCCACAGGTACCCAATTCCTCCAGGGTGGAGAGTTGCCATTTTCAAATTTTCTTGCCGAAGAACATTAATGCCATGCCCACAACTTAACCTGCAAACCATATGATTCACTGTTCAGTGACACATCCACAATAACACCTTTAGACAAAAATATCAATTCACATAATCAAAGGTTAATTCAGAAATTAAAATTAATCAGTTTACTAAATACTATGTCCTATACCATACTCTCCATTTTTCCTGCACATCTTACATGTGAACAAAATGGACTCTGTAAACTAATAAATTAGTACTGAATGAAAATATTATAAAATTAGGAAATACTCATATTCCTGAGAGTTTAATATAAATTCTGAAAGCACTATTCCTTAGTATTTGGAATACAATTTCTTTGATGCACTTCAATGTATCAAGCTCACATCATATGCAGTATGAATACCTTCAAACTTTTGGGAGGAAATGTCAATTTATTCAAAATAAATGGTGAGAGATGAATCATGAAAACATTTATGCCTTCATGATTGATTGCATGGTAAATCCTCAAGATGGTGAATTGATTAGTCAGCTGCTGTTTAGTTACAATTGTTTAGTGAGAAACAGCTTTCATTTAGTTAAAGCTACAATGAAGTCATTCCAATACGCATATGATTAATATCACATGCAACTTTATAATACACTTGGCTATGGACACAATGCATTTTGATTGGTTTCATATTCATTCACGTCATCCATAATGATTAATTTCTCAACACACAATGATACCTGACACTGTCAAAGAGTTAATTAAAGTGTTAGTTTGTTGTTCAATTACATAGTGACATATCATACTGTGCACACAATGCAACATGTGATGTCACCATGGGCATGTAGGAGGGAGGGGGCGGGAGGGAGGGGGGGGGGAGTGGCTTCAATCAATAAACACCTGTACCAATATTTCGACAACCATCACCTCATATCCGGGCAGCGAGTATATTCAGGCAAGAGGTATCAGCCCCCGAGGTGAAAATTATGGAACTCACATTGTAAGGAACACAACTTAATTGATGTGCCATTTAGCGGATTGCTCAGTACGCCGCGAGGTATTAAAAAGTGAAAAGAAAAGCGACAAGAGGTATAACTTTCAGTGGACAACAAAACATGAATACATAATCCACAGCATGGACATAGCCCATCTTGAAGTTTATATGAAAAACAAACACTCTCTTACAAGTTATTTTTCTCTACTCTACCCTGTTTCTGAATACATATCAAGTGCATATAAAGATGGATAAAGCTGTACTCGCTAATGAAAATTTAGAAGTTTGAAAAACATTTCACACTTTTTGATTGACATTTAAAAAATCAAATGTTTATAAAAATTAAGGTATGTACATTGTTGAAGAATGTTAAACACAGTGTATCATTGTATATTATTCATCACATACATATCTTTGGTATCATCTACTGGATAAAAAAAAATCACATTATAAAATTATCATTGCAAAAATATATCGTATAAAAGGTTGACAAATCATGAATATCTCATAAATAAATTAAATCCTTGTTATTGCAACAAGCAACATACATCGTTATTTGTCTCACTATCTTAGTGTACTAAGACAGATAGTTGTGACAAGCAAACGTGTGCTCTGAGGTAAATTCAAGGAGCTCTAAATAATTCCATCACACATACAATCTCTTATGAGAGGGATCTTCTTCAGTGCTCCATGAATTTTACTTACTCTCGTACAAGTTAGTTTGCTGTACCCTGTTCCTAAATACATATCAAGTGCATAAGAAGATGGATAAAGCCTTACAAAGGAAAATTCTAGAGGTTTGAAAAAACATTTCACAATTTTTGATTGACAACATCTAACAAATCAAATGCTTATAAAACTTGGAGGATTGTGCAATATCAAATGGTGTAACAAGCAGTGTATCATTATGTTGTATTATGGTTCCATGACACATGCTCCGCCGACGATTGCTCCGCCGACATTTACTCCGCAAAACGCGACAATTGCTCCGCGACATTTGCTCCGCGACATTTGCTCCGACGTCAAATGCTCCGCCGACACTTGCTCCGCCGACACTTGCTCCGCCGACATTTGCTCCGCCGACAATTGCTCCGCCGACAGATGCTCCGCCGACAATTGCTCCGCCGACATTTGCTCTGCCGACAATTGCTCCACAAAACGCGACAATTGCTCCGGTGACAAATGCTCCTCGAACGACAGTTGCTCCGCCGACATTTGCTCCGCCGACATTTGCTCCGCCTGAACCGACACTTGCTCCGGTGACATTTGCTCCGCCGACATTTGCTCCGCGACATTTGCTCCGCCGACAATTGCTCCGCCGACATTTGCTCCGCGACATTTGCTCCGCCGACAATTGCTCCGCCGACAAATGCTCCGCCGACATTTGCTCCGCTCAAAAAGGGCCCCGTAAAATACAAAGGCAACTGTTGCTCCTCCCCAAAAGTACCCCGTAAAAGACAATGCTCCGCCGACAATAAAATTGCTCTCTGATCCAAAAGTGCGGCCTCGTGGAAGACATGAATGCTCCTCTGGCAATTAGTGCAATAAATGCTCAGCCGTTTTTTGCTTTTCCCCATAATGTTTGATTTATTAAAAAAAATCAAGTTGTAGCTCCTTATGCAAGTTCTCCGGCGAAAGATAATTACTCCGCTCAAAATCTGTTTCGTGTATTACTCATTAGCTGATCCAAAGCTCAAGGCTATCTTTCTCTCTCTCTCTCTTGCTCCTCCTTCTCCTTTTCACACCCTTTTCTTGTCTTCTTAGCTCTTTTCTTTCCTCTCATGCTATTAGTCTTCTTTCATTTTCATCACTTCTTCTCTTCTCTCCCTCTCGAGTTCTATTTCTCTCGTGAAATTGTAACGTTATGTAGTACATGAAGTACATTCTTGTTTTATAATAGAATAGTATTTTCAATAATATCCAGTCCGTTTTCTATAGGTTTCTTTTCTTCAGTTAAGTGCTTTACTAAATATATATATATTAGTGTGTAAAACACCCCGTCTCATTCGAGTACTTTGTTTTCACTGACTTTAAGAGACTCACGGAACCACCGGATGAAGAGCAATTGGCTTTATCATGAAGAACTAACATCAAACTACAACAAAATGATTTGTATAAATGGGAATAAGCAGAAAGGCTGCCATCTAATTTTCCCGTCTGAATGAGTTCTCTCTTTTACGTATAAGTGCCCTTCAAAGCTTATTTTGATCCCTCCCCTGTTGTTTTCTAGAACATCCATGATGACCTATTACATTGTATACTGCTTTACTTGCAGATGGTTTACCTAGTAAGATGCATGTGATATGTGCTTGCTTGCATTGAGGTCAGGTCTTACATATTGATGAGCTGTTTGAAATTAACTAGGAGGTATGCGCGTATTGGGGAATGTGGCTTGCTGCTCTACTTTTTTTGTTAAACTTCCCACGATATGTAATGAGTGTTTAGTGTACATTATATGGGACGTACAGTGATAGATGGTTATTTCAGTATATTTGAAATGACTTTTAGGTAACTCCTTTTTCCTCCCACATCATCAACATTCATTAGTTTCATTTCATCTACAATATTTCATGAAATGCATTCAGAAAATGAAGAAAAAAGAAACGAAAATAACCCGTGATAAAAAATATTGTCGGCGAATCATTTGTCGTAGTAGTAGTATCATTTGTATTTTATGGGACACTTTTTGGGCGGAGCATCTGTCGGCGGAGCAATTGTCGGCGGAGCAAATGTCGTCGGAGCAAATGTCACCGGAGCAAGTGTCGCTTCATGCGGAGCAAATGTCGCGGAGCAAATGTCGGCGGGGCAATTGTCGGCGGAGCAAATGTCACCGGAGCAAGTGTCGCGTTTTGCGGAGCAATTGTCGGCGGAGCAAATGTCGGCGGAGCAATTGTCGGCGGAGCAATTGTCGGCGGAGCAATTGTCGGCGGAGCAAATGTCGGCGGAGCAAATGACGGCGGAGCAAATGTCGGCGGAGCAATTGTCGGCGGAGCAAATGTCGCGGAGCAAATGTCGCGGAGCAATTGTCACGTTTTGCGGAGTAAATGTTGGCGGAGCAATCGTCGGCGGAGCATGTGTCGGGTTACCTGTATTATCCATCACACACATAACCATATCTTTGGAATAATCCACCATATGAAAAACTTTCGTTCATCTGCTCCGCACGCATCGCACCGTGAGCTACAACACGTGAAATTCCTTACCATTTCATGCATTACCTACGCTAAATCACAGCAACAGCCTAACTGAACCCACTTTTAATACCATCTCGGCCGGTGTTTTAAAATTCAATGTTTTCTCTTTAAGATGATATAAATTTGAAATAATTTCATTCATGGGAAAAGGTTGCACTTTTTGCTTAAAAATGTTCCAAAAAAACCTTTCACGACACTTTCTCTATGGAGGTCAACCGATTTTCGCCCAAAATTCGTCAACTCTCCATATTCATCTTGGCTGTAGAACTGATTCGATGGCCGAATTGCACCATCTCGCATGTCAAATTAAAGCAGAGGTTTCAACGATTCCAGTTATGTATCATTCATTTTGATTGGATAAGAGGAAAAGGTTGCACTTTTGCATCCAATGATTTGCTGTCTCTCATGTATGCTCCTTTTTGCGCAAGAGCATGAAATATGCCACACTACACGAGTTCCATAGACGTACACATTGGCGTGCGAACTTCTGCGTTGCATGTGATTTGAAACAGTACGTCTCCGCTCGGAATGTTCCCCGAACCTGTCCATTTTGTGTAGCTATTTCTATCAATATGTGAGTTTCAACCTAAAATGTGGAAAGAAGAAGACATGTAGACTGTAGTAATGATAATTAAATGGTGATACATCATGGATTTGTTGTGTAATTTGCCAGTGACCAAGAAGAAACACAAAGGATTTTGTTAAATTGTTCGTCGTAAACATCAGACCCTGAGAGAGGAATATTCCATTTGATTGTGGGGTTAGATATATAATTAGTGAACTCCTTGATATTGAATTATCGATATGAATTCAATCTTCAACAGTTTTAAAATCTTGTTATTGTTTTTTTGTCGTCTTAGAGTTTCATTAACAGACATAAACATGCATATAAAATCGTCCTTGTTTTATGTTTATGTTGTGAACAAGACCCATTCTCCCTATTTTGTCATAATGGACGCACCCAGTGACCAGTCGACGCTGTGTGTTACGCGCCAGTGCACACTGCGGTACTTGGTGCGAAGCTCTATGCAGAGTTGACCGGCTCGGTGAGCAATCCATTTTATGAACGAATTCGCCCCAAAGTTTTCCATATGTGAGTAGAAAAAAATCACATTACAAAATTATCATTGCAAAAATATTGTATAAAATATGTATAGATCATTGCTTATTATCTAGTACAAAAAAAACCAATCACTGGTAATGCAACAAGCAACATACATCATTGTTTGTTTCTCTATCATTTTTTTTTCTTCTCTATCATAGTGTACAGAGACAGAGAGTTGTGACAAGCGCATGTGTGCATACAGTAAGGTCAATTCATGGAGCTCCAAATAATTCCACACATATGATCTCTATGGGAAGGATCTACTTCAGTGCTCCATGAATATGAGCTATGAATGAGAGTTACTTTCAGTGACATGACTATCTTTGGTCTACTAGCAATGTTCATTACCATTTACCTCCCTCTATAGTTCATCCTTTCTTGCCTGCTTGTATGCAATGGTCATGAGATGTTGCCAGAAGTTGACCCTCTCTGGTTTTAAGTTCTTTGCAACCTCTGGGATGAAATCCAGCTTCATGTAATCCTTGTCCTGTACTGAGTATCTTGGCCAGTATGTAACACCAGAGGTATTGCCATCACCAATGGGGTTGCTGAAAAGAAGAAAAAAAATATTACACCTCAATCAATATTTATTTATCATCATTATTACTACTACTACCATCATAATCATCATCATCATCATTATCATCATCGCTATTCTTTTTTTCTAGCGTTATCATTATTTTAATCATTTTTTTTAATTATCATTTTTATCATTATTTATATTATTATTATCATTATTATTATCATTATCATTAAGTAATATATTACTTTTATCATTATCATTATCATTATCACTATCATCATTACTATTATCATCGTTATTATTATTATTATTATACATACCCAGTCTTTGCAAAGTTAGCCCAGTAAGTCATGAGGATGTGACTGAGGTCTTTCTCCTCCGGGGTGAAGTGAAGACGTCCTAATTCATGCTCCTCCAAGAAGGGAAAGCCGAAGGCGATGGCCTCCTCATCACCATGATCAGCTCTCACCCAAGATGGCGCTCTTGAACATGACATTCGGTGCTGGTATTCATAGAAGTACACTTTACCTCCCAATGCTGCAGAGATCAAGAGAAAACGATTTTTTGGCTTAAAACAATGATGACAATTTTGGTGTAAGAAAAAAGGATTTGATTAGCAGGTCTTGAGGATTTCACTGTAATATATTTTATAGAAGATTTAAAAGCCAATGATTAATTTGAAAGAAAGAAAAAAAAATGCACATTTGATTTCTATATTTTAATGCATCAAGACTTACCGGTAATGGCATTTCAAATGTTCAAATTTTCTCTCTCGCTATAAATGATGAAAACTAATCTTATACCGGAAGGCTGTACTACCTGCATCAATCTTTGCTTCTTTGTAATGTAGAAGTCCAATTACAGGCAGAAGTCCAATTACAAAATTACAAAATTTGAAGGTACAGCTACATCTACATTATTACAAATTTTATAACCCTCCCCAACAAAACCCTTCAGACAGAGTCTTGGTTTATGAATAATGGTAACAATAATATTATATGTGTTTCTTACATAGCACTTTACCAGTAACTGACAAAACTGCTAAGTATCATTATTATCTGTCATTGCATGGGTCTAGTTACAATTCTGCACATTACAATTTACAGCGCAGATTCTCTAGCCCCTGGGGTGCATTCTAGCTATAGCTGCCTTGTTTACAAATGAGCACATGCTAATCCAATCACATTGAGCTTTGCATCCTACTGGATACCCATTGAGCACCTGGGTGGAGAGGAGCAATGTAGATAAAATGCCTTGCTCGAGGACATGATATTAACTCACATATATATATGACTGTAACTTTCAAAACAATAACAGTCAAGATAAACACAATTCAACAGGGCTGGGGAAAGATCCAACTACCAACAAAAAAGTATAGAGGTCTATGTGATTATACCTGTCCGACTTTCAGCTAAAGCTAGAGCAGGCACGACGTATATAAGATCTCCAACGACTTCTGTAAGCTGATATAGGGCATCCTCGTCAGTCATACCATGCTTGCCTCCATACATGAGCTCAATACTATGTATCAAATCACTCAGGTCCCCTGGTATGAACTTCTGGAGCTGCAAATAAAAAAGAATACATTTTCAAACAGTGAACATGATCGAGAGATATATCAAAATGTGACCGGAAAGCTCTATTTTTAGTGATACATCGTACAATACATATAGATTACCCCAGTGGTATAGGCCTATTGGTTAAGGTTGTATTTAATATCTGAAAATGCTGGGGTAAGAATAGTGCATGCCCACAGGAAGAACAGTATTATTAATAATATCAAATCATCATTGGGTGAAAAAGATAGGAGTAAATGACTACCGGTAACACCCAAACAGCCTTAAATACCTGTTTTTTAAGTATATCAAGAAATATCAACCCCTTCCCCTCCATCACCCGTCACCCCCTCCCCCCCCCAATTTATAAAATACAAGTTTAGAAAGTGGCTTGGTGATGATACCAACCTCAAACTGCAATAGCTTTCTGAAGGCCTGAACATTAAAATCTGTCAGTAACTTTGCATGCATCCTGTTTGCCAAGTTTGAGAATCCTCCCTCGTGGTTATTGACACCTATCAACAGCTCAGGCCCAGAGGTTAGCTTCCCGGTCATCAGAGCTTCAAGTGGCTCTTCCTCAATAAAGAAACCATCCACAACAGGGGCAAAAGGTAAGGTGGGTATATCAGGGTCTGTCATGTCGACCTTGATGATATCATCAGCAGCCTTGGTTCGCAGGCATTCCACCAGCTCTTTGTTGCTGGAAGTGGGACAAAGCAGTTTCTCAGCCAGCCTCTGGGCAACATGCAGAGGATTCTTGGACATCATAATAGGGCTGTGTGCCACCCCACTCTGTGAGATAGCTCGGTGGAAGAAGCCTCTTGATAAGTGCGACTGGAGGTGCAGGATGACATTGACAGCTCCAGCAGATTCTCCAAAGATGGTGACTCGGTTGGGGTCACCACCAAAGAGCTTTATGTGGTTGTGCACCCACTGAAGAGCCATCTGCTGGTCTAGGAGAGCAAAGTTACCAAAAGCAGCTTCGTCTCCTGTACTAAGGTAACCTAAAGCTCCTAAACGATAGTTCGCAGCCACCAGCACCACATTCTGAAACAGAGCATATGGAGACCCATCGTAGTATCCCGCTGCACCGTTTGCATAGGCACCTCCGTGGAAGTACACCATGACTGCTAGGTTCTCTCCGGGGTTGATGCTGGGTGTGTGGACATCAAGATGTAGGCAGTCCTCATTCATTTCCTGTGAGGGAAATGGTCGTGGAAACACGATGGATGTTGTCTCAAGATTCTGAGGACAGAATGGACCAGACTTGGTTGCATCATAGATTCCACCGGGAAGCTTCTTAGTAACAGGTGGAGAAAACCGCCTAGCCCCTACAGGAGGCTCAGCATAGTATATCCCTCTGAAGGAAAACACAGGAGTTGTGGCCGCTGCTACATAACGATTGGTGCCTGTTAATATGGTGTCTTTAATCTGCACTTGGGGGGAATCATCTGTTAGAAGAAAAAAAATAAGCAAGAGAAGAAAAAAATCAATGACATGGCAAACATCTGTATATATTTTATAGCTAACTTGTGTTTAGTTTCTAAAGATCATTTTAACACCTGCTTTTTGAGGGAGTTGTAGTAAGATAGATAGATAGATAGATAGACAGATAATTTTATTGGTCCATATTCAAAACATAGAAAATTGGCCTCCACTGCAGCACATAAACAAAATACAAAGTAGTTACAAAATAATTGATAAACACTTAGGTGTATACATCACATAGTGTACATAAATTCACACAAAATCATGACATTAACAAAAAAAGCATACCGGTAAGTATAAATTACATAGTAATAGGGAAAACTTAAGAAAGGAGTCAACATTTAAAGATTGAGAAGAGAGAAAAAGGTCGTAAGGAGACTAGATTGAGGAGCAAAAATAGTAAGAAGAGAGAGAGAGAGGGCGAGAGAGAGAGAGAAAAAAAGATAGGAACGAAAGGTGGACACGGTGGAGGAGGTAAAGGAGAGAAGAGGATATAAATAGAGGGAGGGGAAAGAAAAGGAAAAGGGAAAGAAATGGGGACGAGTTGTACACGACACATGTAGATAAATTGTTTACTGTCTATCTGAAAGGTAATAGACCAGTTTCGCAACGTGTCCGCGTCGGATGCGCAGGTCCCCGCGAAGCGCGCGGACACGACTGACTCCACCCACCCGCCAGGAACAATCGTATCCCAACAGGCAGAATGCGAATTGCCCAGTTACAATTGCTTATCAATCTTTTGCCACATAAATAATGAAGTTAAGTTAATGAAGGTAACAACTATCACTGTTAAATGTTGCTAAACATAAGCCATATACAATTCAATTTCTTTAAATGAATACATGTACTTCACTAAGTTTATTATGCTACAATACTTGGGTGTGTAAAATCTGTCTGCTCGGAGCAGTTTTCCAACATATTTTGTATTTTAAAGCCATGCAGGCGTAGTCTTAGCTGAACATACCACTGAAAGAAATAGATTGACTTTTAGGTCAAATACTAAATTCCCATTGAATAACAAAAAATTATTTCATAAACATTAAATGCTTGGCCCAACCAGGGAACTGTGGAACAGTCACAGCTACCTAGACTAACAGTAACATAAAATAAACTTTAAAAAGTTAAAAGTCACAGCTCCCGTGTTTAAACTGCAACTTTAAACTTTACTGTACTCTGTTGACTAAATTATTATCATCACTGATCTTTCAGTATATCATCCCCCTCTTCATATACAGAAATAATCGTCTGGTATGGGTCATTCTTTCATAAAAATTCATGCAATAAATACAAACTTCACATTAGCTTATAGTCATATATATATATATAAGCCTATACTTAACTGACAATGAAACTGATCTACTTGAACTTTGAAGCACCTAAAAATTCTCACACTTAGCAGATCCCAATATAATGCACACACTAAGCTAAGCTTGTATCCTTGAACTGGAGCTGGGGCATACACTGGACTACTTCCACAGCATGGAGAGTACACTGCGTTCCTCGCATTCTGTATGGAGCACTCCAGCAAAGCATAGAGAGTCAATTAAACGCTAATACGTATTGACCTCTAGCACTGCACTACGTGTTAATAGGCAGCATTTAAATACATGAATAGTCAATACACTCATAACACACAGATGCATGCACACAATCGTGCCGATGCGGTTGATCGGCAAGTTTAACAGTGGACTCACAATTTGAATTTTTAAATTATTCTTTCTAACATCGGAAAGTTGAAAAAATTGTATTTTACTGCTAATTAGGTGTCATCAATCGTCACTATAAAGTACAGATTTTGAGTGAAATCAGTTGAGTTTTTTACAGTGGTATTTGAAATGTTGAGAATCAATAGCACATCTATTAATGCACAGCCAGGATAGTAATGCACCTATGCGTGTAGTATGGAGCAGGTGGTGTCTAACAGACGTACTCGACCAGGCACAGCAGCGACTTTTCAAACAGATTCTTGGCCTCCCAAAATCGTCTCTTTCCTCTCAATAATTATGAATTGGCCTGCCTATATAGACACATCTACTTGCAACATCCTGACTGTTGCTGATCTCCGACAAAAGCGGAGGGAGAACAAGAAGAAGAAGAAAAAGAAGAAGAAGAAGAACACACGTGCAATTAAGAGTGGGGCTATGCTTAAAAACTAAGTTAGATTTCATAATGCACGTAGATCTACTACGAAAATTGTCTATTTATAAATAATTTAGAAGTTACAACACATTTCTTATTTGAGATCTGCCTATGAATATTACTCACCAGAAAGACATTGATCCGTACTGAATACGGTGCAAAGCAATGAGAATAGTAAAAGACGCGACATCTTCAATCTTGCTTTACAGAAATGATATCCGTGAAGTCCAGCTGATCATGAACAGCTGATCTAGTCCACAGCTGATCGGCTCACGCATGCGCGCTTTCGGTCCCTGGCATAGGTGCCGATCGAGGGGCCGTCGAGGTCAAGTGATTATGAACGTCTAGTGATCTTAGGTGTGATCCAGGCTCTCCTCCCCCCCCCCCCCCCCTCCCCCTTCCATGTCGAATGTGAGGGGGGGGGGGGGTGCCAAAGTGGGGGCGCCGACAAAAAAGGGCAATATGTGGAGAAGAAAAAGTGGCACCTACAAAGGGAAACCTGAAGGCGAAAACAAACCATTTAAAAACTGTATATACCATTATTTTGTAAACATTGGTATAAACCCCTACATTGTGATTACATTATCAGGGATGTTTTCATTATTTGTTTCTCTCTTTAGTCTTAACATGGTCGAAGATACTTGGTTGTGAAGGTCTAAATATTCGTTTTTGAGCGAGCAAAAAAAGAAGAGATTTGTGAGGTTGCATTGCGAAAAATACATCTTTAAAAAAAAAATCCAGATTGGGTTTTAAGTACAATCTAACCATAAAAGACTGAAAAATACTTAAAATATCAACTTTAAATGGGAGCGAACTTTTGGGGAAAGGAAAGAAAAGAGTGCTCAAATTAGGGGCACATTATGGAGAAAGGAAGAGGGGCACTTATCAGCTAGAAGGAAGTAGGACACTTATTAGAAAAGAAAAGGAGCACGTGTCAAAGTAATACAAAAAAGGGCTATTATCACAGGTAAAATTGGGGCACTTCTCACACCTGCGGAGGGGCACTCACTAGAGATGAAAAAGGGCACTTATGAAAATGGAAAAGGGGCATTTGTCAAAGGCGAAGGGGCACATGTCCAAATAAATTGGTAACGGGTGGAAAAGAGTGCTTATCCGAGGGGAAGGCGCTTATTACAAAGAAAAAGGGGTACTCGGCAAAGCCAAACGGGCACCTCTCAGATTTGAAAAGGGCTAAGTATCAGAGGTAAAGGGGGTACTAATGAGAATGGAAATAGCACCTAATAGGGCGTTTATCAGAGGTGAAAAGGGGCATTTATTTGAAGGGGAAGGGGGGTTTCTTATAAAAAAAAGGGGAACTTATGGGCACGTGTCAAAATAAAAGGTTTATTTATCACAAAGGTGAAACGGGGCACTCATCTGAGATAAAAAGGAGCACTAATCCGAGGGGAAGGGGCACTTATTACAAAGGAAAAGGGGTACTTGTCGAAGCACAATGGGCTCTTGTCAGTGGAACTAAAGGGGCACCTCTCAGAGATGAATAGGGGCAATTATCAGAGGGGGTAAGAGGCCCTTATAAGAATCTGAAACGGGCTACTTATCGAAGGACTATATAAAGCAAAAGGGGGCACTTTGAAGATACTTGAGAAAGTGGTGAGGGCACTGTGCCCCTGCCCCCGGGTGCGTCGCCTCTGCTTCACAGCCAAACAATATTCTAGTTAGATCCGCGGTGTAATTAATGCATGGCGTGCCAATATAAAAACAATATTTTTAGACTTTCTTTCCTTAACTACTGGTAGGCCTACACCTTTGTGTTGATGATAATATCAACCCATATTTTAAAATCAGTTTTGAGATTTTTAATTTTGTTGTGGATGGGGAGGAGGGGAAACCTAAATTTGTTTTTGTTTGGTTTCTGTTGTTGTTGTTGTTTTTTCCAGCAAAGACCAGAAGTTTTAGTTCAAAGGTGTAATTTTCAGATAACAATGGTGTTAATTTTCAATCATGTTCTATATCCCATCCTTCCTTAACGCACACATAAGAGCAACGTGACAGTGCCTATTTTCACCTAATTTTAGTTATATACGTGGGACCTATCAAGTTATCAAAAGATATTGAAAAGTAAGCCAGGTTATATGAAAGGCCAACACGGGTAAATATTTTTCTTGTATCCGTTTTGAAATTAAGAAAAAGAAAAAAGGAAAAAAAGAAATAGGGGAAAAAACAGGGGAAAAAACACAAAATGTAGGGCTATATCATAAATTCATACCTTCATTTCCCTTTATTGTTAAGCGTGTCAATTTATAATAATTATAATAATAGCTAGTTCTTATATGGCGCTTCACAGATATATATATGATTTCGGTTGATTATTTATTTAAAAAACACCCCCAAAATAAATTCGAACATGTAGGGCCTACTATATTTCAATCTGGATTCCACTATAAAAAAACAAATGAATACAAAATAGAAATCAAACATAAAGCCCCTATTTCAACACGGAACTCCTCCGTATATGTATAATGATAATAATAATTCTTTTTATATAGCACCTTTTCCAGGGGATATATGGCGCCGTTCCTAAGTCTGAGGAAAGTGTAAGAATTGTAGGTATCATTATTGTTTTCAGGTTTTTTTTTTAAAGTGTCAAGTGAAGTACATTGCTTCTTAGAAACGGAGTTTGTTCCATATGTTACCTGTATTCTGATTTTTATTTTATTCATAGGGTTGTGTAGTGAGCCCAAATGTATTTCAAACATGGAAATCATAGCATACCCATAGAGATATATAACTATGAGCATACCATATAAAAGAAGTGTTTGAGTTCAGTACTATACTAGACTGAGAAAGCGCCATCAACAGCGCGCGAACGCTTTTGTAAATTAGATCGAATCTCTAGATATTTTTCGAGTAACCAATTTGCTGTGCGTATCGCTACTATGCTCTCATTATACATTAACAGTTTACATATAACATATTTTGGAAGATTCATCCCAATTTCATTCATACAAAAATAATTTAAGTTCATAAAAAATACTTTAACAAAATAAAAATGATGAATTATATAAAAATTCTTATTATTTATCTCACTATTTGCGCTTATTTACAGTGCGGTGCGTACATGTACTAGATTGGCAACTTTAGATCGCTTGATCTCAAAACGCTTGATCTCTATGCACGTTGTTCCACCACATTTTTTAGTCGATCATTTCAGCGGAGTATTTTCACGCAGCGGCCACGGTCTTTTCTGTCGCCTTTTCCAGGGATTTTTATCCCTATTTTCGTCATTACCTGACACTGATTTCTACATTTACACTCTTCTTTTTCATCTGAAGTACCACTTCTGGTACAATGTCTCCTTCAATTTTCTGCTGGCGGTTGAAATTGGCTGTTTGGATTATACCTGTGTGAAAATGCTCCACTGAATTAGCGTGCACGAGTTCCTGCGGTCGTGATTCGGCTTGCAGGAATTCATGTCACTTTTTTTGTTTTTACTACAAAATCTACTTTTTCACATGATCTTATTTGATCGAATGTACAACGTTCGAAATGATGATAACTCGAGATGCTGTGAGCAAATTTTTTGCCATGAACAGTATCAAACCGAGGAATACTACAACGGAAATGATGACTACTGAACGGATATACGAGTGCTCGCCAGCCCGCTGCTCTCCCGGCTTTATAGCTGGTGATTTCAGTGGGTGAAGCGTGCGTGGGTATACGGTGTCTTTGTTTCTGATCCCTATTCTTCAAACATCAATGGTTTTTACATTTATGTAGGCCTTCCAAAGAGCACGTATAAATTGAATTCTCAAAGAACAAACGATGGGTTTTAGCTCTTTGCTTGCATTTCATACAACGTGCACTAAGAGTAAGACGGGGAGACGCGTACCCTATATAGGTCTAGGTCTACATGAATTGTATATGGTGTTGTACTGTAATGAAACGCCACTGACAAGACCATGGTAACACATATAAGTTTTGAGCAGCACACTGTGTCAGTAAGACATTTATTAGAAAAGAAAATACAATAAAGATCTCGCTATATCAGTACGTTTTCTCATAGTTCCCCCCCCCCCCAACAAAAAAACAAAAAAATCTCTCTCTCCTTAGACTTTACCCTTAAAGACCCGTCAATACTACTGGGCCAGAAGGGATTAGACCACACAGCGAGGTCACTGACAGGTGGCTATCTCATTAACTCGGCTCTCAACTAAAATAAGAAAAAGAGGATCATGGGGGACCAATTACAGGCACCGATTGGGGAAGTTTTCTATATAGAGGGAGCAAGTAGGACAGTGGGGCTTTAAGTGCCAACCTGTGCCAAGTTTAAAGATAAGCTTGGGTTTTGGTAATGATATAAAAACAAATTCTCACAGAATCCAATGAATTTACACTGAATATTCAAGATTACAAGTAAATGACATTATGTGCCAAACGATTTTGGTAGAAAATGTATAGACTACAGGGCTGAATAATGAATAAAAAGATAAGGAAATCGTATGCTCAACACAGGTCACCATAATAATGCAAATGAGAGTTGTGCATGGTTTTATTGAAGATGATTTCCAGCAAGTTTTTGTGAGGTTGTTTTTATTTTAATGGTTCAATTAAACAATCAATCTACTGCAGGATAAAAAAAAATCAGGATGAATTATAGCCATGTTCTCTCGACATACGATGCCCATACCAGAGCTCATGCAAGAAAAGCTAGCTTTAATTCCACCTCCAATTCCACCTCCAGGCGCGTACGCAGGATTTTTTCGAAGGGGGGGGGGGGGGGGGGGGGTAATCACGCCGAAAATTTCGCAACGACTCAGCCAGCCGCTGAATAAGCTGAATTCATTTTGATGTATACTCGCATAGGCCTATTGATTAGCAGGTTCAATTCTTATTATTTTACTTACATGTAATAATCGGGTTTTTTTTAAGAGTTTTTTTTTGTTGTCTTCTTCAATTTGTATGAACCAATATTTTCGAATATAGCTTAGTTATTTATGAATACAATGTTTATTATAGATATCGAGAAAAGGTAGGTATTGACGACATTGGTTGGAATTAATCTTCCTGCAAATGAATTTATTCTCTTCATCCTATCAATTTTCGATTCAGAATTATTTCCTCTTTACTCTCAGAGTAGGCATATAATAATACACTGAAATTAATTGAAGAGAGCATGCAAGAAGGATCGGAGAGATCAGTGGGTTATTTTGAAAGTATCACGCCATCTAGGGGCAAAGTATACGCACTCTATATCTCTCTCCCCCCCCCCCCCCCCCCCCCCCCCTCTCTCTCTCTCTCTCTCTCTCTCTCTCTCTCTGTATTGTCAAGCTCCGCAATGAGAATTTGAGGTTGAGAGGATGTGGATGGGCGGGATGGGCTGGCGTACTGACATACTGGGGAGGGTCCCCCCCCCCCCCAAAAAAAAAAAAAAAAAAAAAATGGCATGATTGTTCCCTGAGCTTCCGAAGGCTCTGCCCCGTGCATCGTTGCTTATTGATGTAAATAATGCCCAAAACACATGAGCTTCCGGGGGCTCTGTGCCCTGGACCCCACCGAGGGCCCTAAGGCGGGTCCCTGGATGTTCATCTGATCGTAATTTAATGCCCAAATCTTTGCTCTACCTGATCGTAAATACTTTAGCCACCCCCCCCCCCCCCCTCCCACACTTTGCTCATTACGCTACTGGGGTGGGGGTAAAAGGTGTTTTTCATTATATTGCTACATAATGGGAGTTTGTAGGGAGGAGCCACTCAGGCGACTGGCTCCAAAAAATGCCTGTCCAAAACGAGATGTTTTTGTAATTATCTTAAACAGAGATATTTCATAATCAAAACGAAATTGTTAATAATCCATCGTCTTTTTTAATGTTGTATCGACAATGTGTGCATTTTACTGTCTTTCATTCAACCATGTTAGGTCCTTGCTTGAACAGAAAATATAGTTTGAATCAAACCAAAGATTTTGATAATTTATTATCTTTCTGTTTTATTATTGTTGAATCGAAAGTAATTAAGTGCCTCTTATTTTCTTTCATTAAATTATGTTGGAAACTGGATGTGTGAGAATGTCCTGTCTTCCGGAGAGCAGGCTAATTACACTTCTACAAATTGTTACATCATTTTCCAACCGTCGATATCATAGCAAATGAATCTCATTTCTGAGGGTTATTTTGCTCACAAAATTAGGAAACCGGAAAGTGGTATCCAGGCATAAGTCATCTTCCCCAGCTGCGTCAGTTCTCCTCGCCCCAGTAATATTGTTTCTGTACAACTTACTACTGACGTAAGAACTACTATTTAACGATCGAGTCTATTTTACAAATAGAATACAATTTTTTTTAATTGTTTGAAAATCTTGTCTTCATTCCAACCAAGCACGAAAGCGCGTTTTGTTGTGATCGAGAGAGGGCGCTGATGGCTATAAGTATAAAGGGACACTATAAGTGTCCCTTTCTATAAAGGAACACTATGCTAGTAATCCAGTCAGCGCATTCTATACACAATCCTCATCAAAGGCTTTCATACCAGACCTTCTATTTCTGTCCAAGTATATACACCCCATAGATATTCAAGGAAAGCATTAAACAGTTTTGTGAAAGGAGATTTTAAAATAAATCACCTTTGCAGATTTTATATTTAAATATATTCAGCGGTAAAGGTACAAGTCGTTACATTATCGTGTCTTGTTTTTCACGAGCAGCCCCCGCTCCATTTTATTTTAGAAAAGCGGTTATCACTACATCCAAAGGGTATCTCTCTTCTAAAATCACTGCAGAATCGTAATCGTCCAGGTTAAAATTCTAACACCTCCTAGTAAGGACAACATTGGATCCTCTCGCCTACCCTATAGGAAGAAGTAACGAAGATAGAGAGGTTTACAAACGGAAATACATTGGATATTGAAATCACAGCCCTGCAAAATAGAACATCTCCGATTGTTTTCTGCCTTCATTCAATATCTCGAAGGCCAAATGTCGCCAATGATGAGTGGGGGAAAGGAAACGGACGAGACACATGCATCATTAAAATATTTTGGGTGGGAAAAGAAGAAGAAAGCTGAAAGGAGGAAGATGCTCATGGATGCAGCGCCTCAGAGCACGTTCCGGGACAAAATATTGATGTAGAGAGGATGCTTCGAAATATACCGCTTTAGGAGAACTTTGTCGACGGAACGTAACTACAGGGTGACTACAAAAAAACATACATTTTAATGATCTTAATGAGTTTGTAGGGAACCTTATTCCATGACTGTATTCTCGACACATTATTGCATTACGTGTCACTGAATCAAACTTAAAAATACATGTGTCTTTATCGCCTAGCTGAATGGAGATATCGTAGATACTCGTCGGAATTTAAATATAACGATATGAACAGGAACTATTGCTAGCCAACGAATAGTTAACGAATTAAATAGAGCGATATGCAGTAGCATGTGTACTGTATTTATCTACGACATGAAGACCAGTTTACGCTCCTTTCTTTAATCTGGTTTGCTGTTTTGATTGTTTCCTACTATGATCAAGAATTTTATATTGAATAAGATGTTTATTGCTCATGTCTACTGCCATCATAACCATCATAACTCTAAGACATCTCTTCCGTTAGTCTTCGCTTGGAACACCTTAATCAGGGCCATTTCCTTTTTTTAAGCGTATTCTGTTACTATTCACCCCTCTCCCCTATACACCGATGATGTAAAGCAACCCCCTCCCCCTCTTCTACACACTGTTAAAACAAGTATTAAAAAACTGCGGGTTAAAAAATTGTTGATTAAAAAACGCTCAACCATGGTTAAAAATGTAGTGTTGATTAAAATTTACTTTTAATCTTGCGTTGGTTAAAAACAGAGTTGATCAAAATTATTCCTTTTAACCTATGTTGGTTAAGTCTAAGTCGTTGGCAAAAATTGTAACCCAGCATGGATTAAAAACAAAATTCCGACAGTAATGATAGCCCCCGTCCGGTTAAAGTTTAATCAATGTTGATTAAAGTACTGGTCACGTGACCCAACGGAACGATATCGAAGCGCGTAGCTAGCGATCGCTCGACATACAAATAAAGTACATGCAAAGTACATGCAGTTTACGCGTGCGACAAAATTAACAATGGAGGTTTTCGCGAGGACCTGAGAAATGGGGGTTTGGACGGTCTTATCTCCGTGTTTTCAGGTAAGAAATTATTTTAATATTATCATCATCAATTCTAAGATTGTAAGGAAGAAGTGAAATAAGGTTCTTGCTCAAATCAAACACGATTTGTGTCCCCTAGGCTGTACGTAGCTCAACCAATAAGTAACATTTTACTTGCACCGTGCACCTGGCTAACGTATGAGCACACACACACTCATCAGTCTGCAAGAATCTTCAACCGTGAAGGAGGCAGACCCAATTAAAGAAGGAGAAGTGTAGGCCTATTACGGATCACCTACCAAAATTGCATGCATGAATAATAATCTTATTTTTTAAATCTAATTGTATCTAATTGTTTAAAACAATTAAATAGAGAATAAGATGTCATCATAAAGAAACGTCTTCATGCATGCAATTTGGGTAGGTCATCCGTTACACTAACTGGCTGAGCTACAACCCACGGGCCGGGACACAAAGCGTTTTTAATTTGAGCAAGAACCTTATTTCACTTCTTCCTTCCAATCTTCTTAGCATTGATGATAATCATATTAAACAATTTCTTACCTGCAAACACGAGGATAAGACCTCCAAACCCCCGTAAGTTTAACCAACAGTGGTTATAACTGTAACCAACAACCCACTAAAGTTTAACCAACATCGTGTGAATAAAAAAATAATTAACCTACAATGGTTACAATTTTAACCAACGACCCATGTAAGTTTAACCAACAACATGTGAATCAGCCCCGAACAAAGCATAAATAACCAACAAAAGATTAAAGTTTTAATCAACAAATGGTTAAAGTTTAATCAACACCATTTTAACCAACATTGAGCAATTTTTTTAAACCAATAATTGATTAAATTTTTTAATCAACCACAGGTTAAATTTTAATCAACAGGCTGTTGGTTAAAGTTTAACCAACGATTGTGTGATTCACCTGGTAATCCGTAGTTGATTAAAATTTTAACCAACTTGATTAAAAATTGTAATACTTGTTCTAACAGTGCAGTGGGACAGTGCGAGATACAACGTCATTAATTCAAGCGCCATGCCTAAAGGGAAGTGTCTTGATAAAAGAGACACAATGACCACTCTTTACGTCAAGTGGGTTAATGTGCATTGAGGGTTCAAAAATTAAAGGCCAAATCGATGCACATCTAATAAATATTCTAATACAAGCCAGCCAGTTTATAGTAGGTGTTTTTCTTAAACGTGTACACGTGAACAAGTTTTATTTATAGAATATAAAATCACTTTCTGTGTCCCATTTTCTCCTTCAAAATTTGAATAACCGTAATTGTAAAGCACAAATGTAACTCGATCAGATTTGAAGGGAAAAACAAATTGGATGGTCATAATATGCTGCATTAAAAGTTCACGTGGACGACAAATTTCCAAAGAAGTGCAAATTGTTTCGATTAAAGATTTGATTGCACATTTTAAACTAATACAGATTTATTGTGACAGTTGATCGAACAAAAAATTTAATTTCTGCATGCTAAATATCTCCGACGGACTAAAATTATTATCATGATGTTAGTTTGCTTGAAAATTGACAGATTGTGGAGACAAATATAAATTATAAATATACATACTGTGTTAGTTAGCTGATCAAAGACATGTAATTTTCTATTAATCGGAAGAAAAGCAAATTAACATGGCCACCAGTTAGAGGTGCGGGAGGGGTCCTGTCGTATTGTTCATGTTCCGTTCCCCTCAATTCTACCCTCCCCCTCTCTCTCTCTTCTTTCTTTCCTCTTTTCTTTTCTTCACCATTCGTAGGGGAGGGTAGCGCCCCCGGCGCCCCGTGCCCCCCCTCTCATTTACGCCACTGCCTCTACTTTTCGACCTGCCGTGAGATCCTTTTCTTTTTCATGCAGCATAAATCATCAAGCCAAGGAAGAGCTACATGCAAAAGATCACCGCGCACCTGTATAAACGAATATATTTACGGTGAACTTTATGGTCGAGATACATCAAAAGTTACCATGATTTATTGGGTCGTTTTGGAGGTGCGAAAAATAACAAATCGTTACTCCCTGATAAAAGAGAGGGAGAGATAGGATTTATCACCGTGTTTGGAAGGAAATAGAATGCTGAAATTTGTAATATTATTGACCTATACCCAATGACGCAATTCCAAAGATCTCGCAAGAGTTATACCCCTTCTCCATTTCCACCTTTTCAAGTATATTCTTTTTGCTTTTATTCCTCTTTCTTTCAATTGTCAATTCGTTTTAAGCTTTCAGCCGCAGTCTTATCTGTTTTATCGTTTTCAATTAAATACCAATGTCATCACTTAAAACTTATGGATAAAAGTTACAATATTCATGATTGAAATAAATCTTAATATCATTAAGGATAATAATTGTCAAAGAATATTACTGAGATTAGTAATTCTTTTGTTGTCGATGATCGAAAAACACACAACATTTTTCAATCCACCCTTAAGGGCCCTTTTTTCTTAGAATAAATTTGTATCCTACTTTGAATTGTTTCTCCACTGCTGCCTTTTGGTAAATTTCTTTATATTTCGCGAATTTCTTCATAATTCTCCTCTTATTTTGTACTAGTTTTTGTTGCTCGTCCGGTTGCTATTTTTTTTCGGGGGGGGGGGGGGCTGTCACGGTTTGTACCTGTCTCGTGATTTCTCACTGTAATTAGCGTAGGCAGTCGAATTCGCGAGATTACCGTGTGTATATTTGGAGTGCTCATGACAAATCGGGTCTGATCGGGTGGATCCGCAATTAGTGCAAGGTTTTTAGACTAACATTATCACTGATTGGCTTGTATATCATCGCGGATCAAAGGATAGGGATTACATACGTGTGATGGGATTCGAACTCCAAGACTGACGGTGTATGTGTTCAGACGGCCCAGTGTAGCTTGGTATATTGGTAATCAGTTGCGGGTCTGGGATTCTCTTGCAGAAAGGGAAGGGGACTTGAGTCTGAGAAAAATCTCTTTAAAAACAATGAAAACAAAATTGGGCTTTTACAGTGTTTAGGTGCTCTCTAGCTCCTTTTTTTGTCGGGGAGGGGGCACAAACACAATACGGGAATTTTCTCAAAGGTTCTCTGCTCAGTCGCAATTCGGCCTCAACCATGAATCCAAACTTGAAAAAGGTCGACAACTAGGTAAATAGGGCCCCTGTATCCATGTATACAATATCCTAATTCATAAAGCCCAATCCATTATTATAACAACGTGATTTTTTTTTAAAAACAGAATTGAAATAAAACATGATGTATCATTGCACAATCAAATTAGTATTTTGCGGTAAAACGATATAGAAAGAATCTCACTCTCGTTCAGATGGGATCAGCAATAACGTTTTAACCGGAATTCGTGATACGTCAATGATGACAGAACACTTAACCCAAGATGCATAAATAATAATAATGATGCTATCAAGTCATCGAATCTGCTCTGATTATGTGACTTTAATTGGGTTATTGCTAACTGCTCGTGCCCTTTCGGCTCACCTAAACACGCGTCACATCAGTTGTCAATCGACATGCTTGCACGCTAAAATTGAAATCGCCCACATTACGGGCAAATATTGGGCACGCCATATCACCTCATGTTGTTGGACGTTCCTTCCATTTTTCCCTCCAAAGTCGGAAGATAACAATGGCAATATCCTACAGATCAGTGATAATGGCATTTCTTGAATAGTTTATACATTATGCTACGCGAAACGACAAGAATGTATAGCTGCGTGCTTTCATTTCTGTCTTGTTCATTGATTATTCATTTTGTTATTGAATCAAAGTCGTTCTGTTTCGTTTATTCACTCATCGTGTTATCGACAACATCGTGCAAAGAAATCTTTACCTTTTTTAAAAATCATTTTAAATAGATAATGAACTTTAAATTGACCAAGACAGGGAAAGAAACTAGAATCCAGGGCATCAATGCAGCATGGTATCTAGTAGTCCAGAATCTGGACGGTTCTTCATTAATTTAATTATCACGCAATCTTCGACTGGTATCATAGTAGGGGGGGGGGGGGGTAGCGTTGGTGTGGTGGAGATCAAAATTAAATTGGCCAGATTCTGGACTAGGTATCTAGGAGTGCAGAGGGCAGTGGGCATAGGCCTTTTTCATATTAAGCATACAATGGCTCGTCGTTTGGAGAAAAAAAAATAATGGCAAATGGCTAAAAAAGATAATGGCAAATGGCTAAATAATAATATTGCTTCAAACGTGCATGCATCCAAGGTCAGATCACGAAAGTGTGGATGTAAGAGTAAACTGTAGGGGGGGATTCGTTTTACTTCAAAGAACTAACACCAATCACTGTAAAGATTTTTTAGTTTAATAATAATAATAATAATGTAACTTATATCGCGCCAAATCCACTCTGTGGAGTGCTCAAGGCGCGTGTAAACAGGAAAAACGATCAAGACTTGAAAAGGAATGTTTTGAGATGAGTTTTGAAAGGATCAGAGGATAAACATTTTTTGATGTCTTCAGGAAGGCCATTCCATAATTTAGGACTAGAGTATACAAATGATCTTTCCCCCCACGTTTTGGTAATTTTGGGGGTCACAAGAAAATTGGAAGTGGATGAGCGTAGAGGTCTTGCAGGAGTGTAGTTTTGGATTAGAGAGATAAGGTATTGAGGAGCAGAGCCATGAACGCAATGAAAGGTAAGCAACAAAATTTTGAAAACAATGCGATCTTTTACTGGGAGCCAGTGTAGCGACTGCAAAACTGGGGAAATGTGGGTACGCTTGGTGGTCAGAGAAACAATACGAGCTGCGGCGTTTTGAAGCTTCTGGAGCTTGGACAGTAGATTCTGGGGTAGATTGATTAGGAGGGCATTGCCAAAATCAAGACGGGAGGAAATCAGAGCATGAACTAATTTTTCGGTGGCAGACGTGGACAAATATTTACGAATAAAACCGATATTACGCAATTGGTACCTTACTGATCTACAAATATTAAGAACTTGGTTAGACATTGTCATATGTGAGTCAAACATAACACCGAGATTGCGACACGTTTGTGACAAGTGAATTATGTGGCCAGAAAATGAAATGCAATTGATATTAACTTTACTAAGCTGTACTTTGGAACCAAATATAAGGAATTCACATTTGTCTAAATTTAATTTCAAGGAACGTGCGAGCAACCAATCAAGTTAACGTTATTCTTGACTTAAAACACTGATATTATGAACAGGGATTTATTTTCCCTCGAGAATACCACCAGCCCTTCAAAAGCACGAAAGGGGTGGTCAGATTTCCCCCGGAATATACAATTTGTTGAATTAATTATTATGCTTTTAAAACAATTTTTATCTAAATAAGGGTCTACTCTCCTATGTAATGAGAGCATCAGTGTGAATATCCCACACCTACACTGTAAAAAAAAATTTGTTCATTGGTAATTTTTACGTATTTTTTCCATTTAGAATTTACTTGAAAACATTAGTTTTGCCACTTACGCACTAAATTTAAGTCTTGCTAACTCAAACTTTCAATTTAGTAGAACATACGTGGAATATTTAAGTAAAATCAAATACATAAAAACTTTAAGTAATTTCAGCTTGTGTTAATTTAGTAATTTTAACTCAAAATCAGAAATTATACGTATTACTCAAACAATTTATGTTGATTATTCTTATCTTTTTAAAGTAAGGACCGATGCAGTGCGTAATAGAAATATTTACATAATTTATGAATATTCATTAAGACCAAATTAAACTATTTTTTAAATAAAACAATTCTTTTTTGTGGTTGAATGAAAATTTAAGGACTTTAAAACATTTAATAATTCATTTAACATGGCTAAGCAAAGACAAGACAATTTTTAATTGTTACCCAGTTCAAAACAAATAAAAACTTGATATTTCAGGAAATTGTCAACCAATTTTCCTTTTAAGATGCTACGATCAAGTATATATAAAATTTGGAGCCTCAAGTTCAATATGTGTCGAATTGAAGCGTATGTAATAGTTTGTGATGGTGGTAGATATATATATATATATATATATATGGTTAAATCTTAAATAGAAGTAGTGAATGATTAGTGGATTTTACTTGTTAGATTAGATGGGTACCAAATCGTGCATTATGTAATCCTATCATAGTTTTTTTTTAATTATCTAAAATGATTACAATACTTAAATTATTTACGTTAATGTAACTCGATTTAACTGAGTAAAAATTTATTCAGCAAAATAAGTAAATTGTACTTAAAATGCCGTAGGTAATATTTACTTAATAAAAATAAGGCAATTCTTTTCCTCAATTTTATTGAGTTATTTCGACTATTATTTTTTTACAGTGTAGAACTGCAGACCTTTATACTGCAAACGACTGACCTGGTCTGTTTACGTCCATATAAGATTTACTACTTCTACAGCTTTTACGACAATGCCAATCTGGATTGGTTGACACGTTAGTCTTTACGACAAACTCGACTTATAGGTGTCAGTTCCGCCATCTACACGTTCTCATCAACGATTATCTGATGAGGCGGAGTGAAGAGGGGTGGGGGCCGAGGGGCTTCGTATTGCTATGAAATGCTCAAACTCAAAGTCTATAGATGGGTTGAACTTCGATATTCTTACATATACTATTATTTAAAGGTACTATGTCCCTTTTGCAGCCAACCTCAAATTCTGTAGAACTTTGCAGGAATTATGAATATGTCATGTATGTCCTATCTGTGAAATTTAAACGTTAGCAGTGTCCTCATATTCAAATTATGCAAGGAAACCCGTTTACTTGCTAGACTTCACTGTCAGACACTATTGAGTGACTGACTGGCTTTTTTCTTCTTTGGTAATAACATACATGAAAAGAGTTGTAAAGGGTACATGAGCATTTGTCTACATCAATTGTCTACTTCTTGTGATGGCCAAGATTAAACTGATTGAATCTTTGCGCAGTATAAAACGTATGACCATTCGGTACAATTGTCTGAAAATCAAGACTATTACTTTTGGGCTCTATAGCCCTAAAGTCGATTTGACAACTAATAGTTGTTATTTTCCAAATTGAAGACATTTTCAAGCCCCACCTTTTTTAGGGAAGTTCTAAATTAGTATTATCTTTCAAATGCAGTTGGAATTTAACTTTTTTATTTGTTTGGCCTGCAAATGGGACGTACCTTTAAGGGCGGAATAAAGTAATTTGAAACTATTGAAAAGATGTACGGTAATGCTTTAAGTGACCCATATCAATCAGTATACGGTTTGTCTTGGTAGCTAGCAAAGATATCAATCTAAAACTCATAAAATAATGAATGGTGTTATCAATTTCGGAATTAAAAAAGGGCGCATCCATAATATAGCTTGAAATATAGAACTTCCTCGAATGACTTGGTTGATGCGATGCAATATTTTCAAACTGGACCGCGTCAGCTAGCGATGTAGACGAGGGCGTTGATCAGTAGCCCTCTTCCCTAATCATTTCTCAAGCAACGCTCCTTTGGAACGTGTATCTGCTATCGACGTTAAGCTCCTCGAAAAGCATTGTGGGATGTCTATTTTTCATTGTTTTAGCATGGAGATAAGAATCTCCATGGTTTTAGTCACTCTTGGATTATTTGCAAGATGCTCGAGTGAATGTATAGCCTGTAAATTTCAGCATTGTTAGTGTTTTTTCCTCAGGAATGTGATAGGAATAAACAAATCAAAACTTTGACGATTTACGATGAATTTCGCACATTAAAATTATTTGTACAATCATGATAAACATTTACGAAAGATTGCAGTAAAACTTATGCCAGATTGAGAGAATATTATTGGGGTCATGTACCGGTCTCTGTACTTCTCGTATTTCTAAAAACTAACTGTTGTCGTATATCTGTATTAACAATCCCATTCTCTCTTTCTCCCTCCCTCCCTCTCTCTCTCTTCTCTCTCTCTCTCACTCTCTCCCTCCCTCTCTCTCTCTCTCTCCTCTCACTCTTTCACTCTTTATCTCACTCCTCCACAACTCCCGATATATATATATATATATATATATTTCTACCCATCTATCAATCTACCTATTTCTATATCCACTTCTCATTTCTCTATTCCCTTTCTATCTTTTAAAGTTCTCCAACACACAATACACACCCACATCACACACAAACGCGCACCCACACACACTCACATACGCACACACGCACACGCCCACACACTTTCTCTCATTCCTTCTCTCTCTCTCTCTATCTCTCTCTCTCTCTCTTTCTCTCTCTCTCTCTCTCTCAGAGGAGGCTGGTAAGATCGTCATACATGCATACTTCAAAGGTAATGACTATTTGGCAAAGATTTACAATGCCTCACATTGTTGGCAAATTATTGTTGAGTGATGAAATTTTTTCCATAATTCATCTTGTCCATATTTCCCTTTTCAACCCTTCTGAGAACCAATGTTAAATTATGACAATGTTATGACAACCTTCGCCTTTGAGATTTATTGAGCTCCAATGGAATTTTTCGACGGCAATGAATTTTCTGTCGATATTCGTATGTCAATCCATAAAGTATCACCCCCCTTTAAAGTAGTTAAATATATTATTCGCATAGTCCCTGTTAATACAATTACATCTATCTCCGATCTATCTATCTTCATGACGACAACAAATTATTTCTACGTGTCATTATGACAGGAACATTTATATTGAAATAAGCATAATAATACAAACTCTAATAAATCATACTCTAATAAATCATGATGAAAGTGATCACTGGGGTGGGGTATTATCTTCCTGATATTTTGAAATGAAAAATGCTCTGAAGTGGTCCTTTGCGCATTTTCCATTATTTCCAGAATGTAATATACTCACTTTCACGACTTCTAATGACAGGTACATGAGTATATATAGGCCTATATATTGTAGAAAATATATGATTATGTAGGCATAGATTTAATAATGCATTTTTCAATAATAGTCAGCTAGAAAAATGCAACTTGTAATTAGTTTGAAATGCATGGTGCGTGATCCTATAAAAGGGGACGGGGAAACACTTTTTCTTGACACTGTTCAAGAGATTCGTCCCAAACCCACGTTTTTTAGGAATTCGCTATAGATTTGTCTATATATAGTGAGCTTTCAACACAATGAGAGAAAGTGGGAACAACTAGTCTTTTCAATTGCAAAATGTCTCCCTCGGTCACTGCGCTCCATCCTTAGAATGTAGAAAAGGGCGTCGACACTCTTCTCCGCTCGGCCTCCATATTCCTCGCAGCGTATAGCATTTACCCCCTTCCCCCGAAAGAAATCGCCCCTTGCCTACACATTCATAATTCAACCTTCAAAGATGGACAGGGCGGATGTAAAAAATATACGCAAGAGGGTTATATGATGATGGGGGGGGGGGGGGGGAGCGAAACAGCGAAGGAGGGAAGGAGAGAGGTAGAGGGGGCAGGCAGTGAGGCGGGAAGACAACGACATGCAGTGAAAGCGAGGGAGAGGCAATATTTTTAAAAACGACAGAGAGAAAGAAACGGCATCGATAATTATTAATTGATTCATTGATTTTTATATCATCATTTCAAACAAGCATTTTTCATGTGCATTAATGTGTCATAAAGGCAGACAAACAGTCAGAGACAGACATAACTAATGACACAAAATATATATTTTTAAAAATACAAGACAATTGAGATAGAGGGAGAAGGGTGAGAGAGGGGAAAAGGAGAAAATAAAATGAGAGGAAATGGAGAAAGAGAGAGGGAGAGAGAGAGAGATAGGGAGAGAGAGAGAGGGAGGTAGATAAAGAAAGAGGAAGAGCGAAAGAGAGGGAGAATTAAAGAGAAAGAGAGAGAGAGAGAGACAGAGACAGAGAGACAGAGAGAAAGAAATGGCATCGATAATTATTAATCAATTTATTGAATATTATATCATCTTTTCAAACGAGCATTTTCATGTGCATTAATGTGTCGTAAAGGCAAACAAACAGTCAGAGACAGACATAAAATAATAAAAACAAAATATATATTTGAACAAATACAAGAAAATTAAGATAGAGGGAGAAGGGCGAGATAAGGAAAAAGGAGAAAATAAGATAATAGGAAATGGAGAAAGAGCGAGAGAAGAGAGAAGAGAGAGATAGAGAGAGAGAGAAAGAAATAGAGAGAGGGAGAGAGAGAGGGAGAGAGAGAGAGAGAGAGAAAGAGAGGGAGTGATATAAAGAAAGAGGGAGAGGGAGAATTAAAGAGAGAGAGAGAGCCAGTGAGACCTTTAGCGCGATCATCCCTAAGGTGGTAATGCACCATTTTGATGTGATTAGCTGCCCCAGTGCACCTATCAACACCTTCACAATACACCGTCTAAATGCATGATGTCAAAATGGTCTGAAAAATACTCATAAAAAGCTCGAAAGGTATCACCACTCCTCTCAGATAATAGACTGATTGAGTCTATAAACATTATATCTATTCCATTCCATGTTTTAAATTGTCAATATAGGATTGTGGAATATTGCAGAATAGAATAATGTCTTAATTCACCCGCCGAATGTGAATGTATAATTCGAACGGGTTGAGAGAAAGGTTGAAAATGCGTGAATGTAAAGGTGATAATGGCGCACACACGTTCGAATACAACATACCTTCCTGAGAGCTAGGAACACACATAACACACACACACACATGGATAGGAATATAAAAGCTGTGACACAACTAACGGACACCTCCTGTGGTTCACGGACAAACTTAGCCCATATCACCCTATATCTGTTCGAGATTTTTCTGTAATTCGACAACCTACTGTGAGTGACAGTTTCCATAAGTTTAATTTTGATTAGTGATTTTTCGGACTGAGAATCAAATTGGCAAGAAGGCGGTGGACGGTGGAGGATGGTCACTTTTTAGTGAGGACATTTTGGAAGATTATGAAGCGGGGCAAAACGAGCAACGATTTGATATCGGGGCACCGCTTTCTTGGCCTTCACGTGATCTGAAGCGAGGTCGCCAAAAAGTAGGAGAACAAAAATCCAGTACAATTGGAACACATCTTTATTCAAGGACAGAAAGTCAGAAACCATCATCATTTTATCCTATGACATTTGGCGCCATTATAATATTGTTGAGCTTGTTGTGTCTGCTGGCTATCAAAAATATAGTCGTCACCTCGCAAGTTCTAATAGTGACAATTGGGCGGAGTCGTGTTTCTTCGCGTTGATATTATTGATGATCTCGAGATATTAAAAACAAAAGGTAAGCGATATCAATTCTTGACTGGCAGTAGGAAAATGGTAAAATATTGTGTTTCGATTGTTGCATTGGTTTGTTAGATGAAAGTGGAAAAAGTCCATTTAATTTTGAAATTCAGAAATAACTGAATCTGATCCAAATGTATCGACCAATTTATATCTTCTGACTTCATTTTATGAACAATGACTTGAAAGAATATTTGGATTGGTTAAGCGTTAAGTGTGGAACAGATTGGCTAATTTGGTAGTTTGACAGTTCCGTTGCTGGGTAGTGATGGCAACTATTATTGTGATTATGACATGTGCCTTATTTTATATAGACTAAGGAGGGGCAGTTACGCCACTGTCATTCACTGTAGTCCTATACGAGTGATATTATTTAGTTTGCCCATTGTTGTGATTACGGTTGTGCGTGCATGTGACTGCTAAACAATAATAACAATATTCTGACGATTGTTCTCAAGCTGACTTACGAAAATTTAAAAAAAATCATACGGTGATTGCCTTTATTTTGATTGTTTTTGTTAAAAATATTGATTGTAGACGTACAAACAAGAGGAAAACACATAAAAGCATTCTCAAATTAACAAAATGTCTACTCTCTTTCTCTCTCTCTCTCTTCGATAAAAATCACAAATGAGCTGTAAATATTTGTCCATTTGCTCTTTTCGCTTGTAAACATTGCTCTCCCTCCTCTTTAAACTTATATCAATTCCTCTTTATTTTCCTTTCAAAATTTAGGTTTATTTGTGTGGCACTCTGCCCCATTTCCTCCACCGAATAACACCACACTTGCGTCCTCTTCTAATTCTTCACTATCTGACAATCTTTTTTTCACCCCTCAAAGTTTCGCAGCAGCACTAACGGAGCTGTTCTGGGTGATCTATGGGGCCTATTTCAGCCGACATCTCGATGATAATAGCCGAGACAAGCACCCCTATTGTAATTTCACACATTGGTTCCTCAAAATGCTTATTTGTGCTTTTCAGATCATTAATCATATTCATCAGCTCCGTGTCAGCAAACGTTTCCCCTTTGTATAATGCAGGGGTGTAATGCAGGGGTGTAATGCAGGGGTGTGTTTCTCAAAGTCAAACATGAAATATTGTCGATTGCACATGTTTTCACGAAGCTATTTCATCACAGATAGAATCACCTGACACGTAAACGGCCTTAACATTCACGAACTTCACAATCAGTCAACATTTCAGGGATCATGAGTTGTTTCATATAGACATATATATCTTGGTGTGCGGCACCTCATATTCGGGTAACGAGATGGTCTCTTTGTAATCTCATATTCTTAATATCTTAATGAATAAGAAGTTACATAAAGAGCCTGTTAATGAAAACATAATGTTCCAACAGTTGTTGCCAGCATCTACTATGAAAAGTTTTGCTCGTTTTGCTCGCTCGCAAAATTCAGAAGCTGGACATTTTACATACAGGCAAGAGACGTTTTTACCTCGACACCCTTTTCCAATTTGCACCTATTATCTCAGGTTTTAAATATTAATGTGATGAATGGATCCTAATCACCTAAGGTTGCGTTCTAATTGTATTTAATTGCTTGATTTGTTGATTAGTTGAATGATTGATTAAATTATTTATTCAATAGAATATTTATTCATTTTGATCATTAATTGATTGGCGATTTAGTGAGGAATTGATAACCCTGTCATCATCAGCCACGCCCCTCCCTCTCCCCATATCTATCCAACTATGATACATCTTGATGCTCTCACCAAACAAAATTGACATGTTTTAAAATTACAAATTTGTTCACCCTTTAGGAACAAATATCTGCCAGATATGAATTATGTTTAGCTTCCTCTACCCCTCTTTTTCACCCCACTACTCCCAATGCACTATTTCACTCATCATTGTCTTTTTTTCTCGCCATGCCCCTTATTTGACATTCCATTTTCCCTTTTTTTCTACTGCCTTTCGTCTTTTTAATTTATCACGTGTGGTCGTCTTTAACATCCCTGTATCAATGCCATTATATAGAAATCACCTGATAATAGAAATAATTCATGCCTTTACATTGAAATACAAGGTTGTTAAGGATCGTGTAGGTGTGAACCATACAATGGGGTCGATTTTAGGTGAATTGAGAAAAAGGGACAAGAAAGGGTCTCACTGCAGGTGAAAAGATTGTTCCACCGATTTGGGTTGCTGTCTTTTTTCTTTTCCTCGTGAAAAGAGAGACATGAATATGGACAGATAATGATTGGGCTCCCCTCCCATGGGTAATACAATAATGTGTGGAGTTGATTATTCTGTTTCATCGATGCGGCAAAGCGATATATATTGTTTTCAATTGCAGTCTGATTTTTACATGTTTTACATTCTGACCTCTCACAACTCCTTCTGTTGATAAGCAATCATCTTCTGTCATTAGATATTAGTTTATTTTATTATGTGCATACGATTCAAGAGCTTATACCTCAAAATCTCTCTTTGTCAAACTCTCGCTTTGACAACCAATATATTTCAATGATGTTTTATTGATACTTTCCCGTTCACAAAACATATTCCATGTAAGGATACAATCAATCATTTGCATAAATTATTGATGCATACATAATATAAATCAATAGCTGAAAAACATCTGTCTATAAAGTACATGTATAACAAAGAGATCATCTTGACAAAAATGATTACAGTAAAAAGTAAGACTAATGAAAAACAACCAATGTTATTATTGTTAAAATTGTTTGAAACATAAATATTTTCATTCAAATTAAATTGTTAACAAATGTTTTGCAAACATAGGAAGGTATTACATGATGGCATTGCGTGCTAGCCGAAATATTGAAAATTTGGTATCAAATAATGCCCAAGATTTGAGGGCTATAAGGTCAAAAAAGCTCTGACGTTATTCTGTTTTCTTTTTAATATTTCGCTGCGAACGTATGTGTGGATAGGGGAGGCAGATTAAGCTTCGACCATTTAGAGTTAACGTTATGACAGTTATGAGAAATCTAAAATCGTCGAACCTGTCTTTTCAATTTTCAACAATAGGTTCACTACCCATGCTGCACCAATGAATATAATTTTTGTATGACGGTGTTAATATGATTATGGAGTAATTGTAACTGTCAAGCTTTGCTTAAAATCAATATTCCGATCGTTTAATTGGTGTCCAGACCGCACAGACTTTAACAGATTAGCTCACATGATAGGTATTATACATAAACCGTTCACCTTCAATTTTGAAAATGATTCAGTTCTGTTCCTCCTATGACAGTAATATATTTGTTTCCCTTCTTATGTAGGTCTTTTTATTCTATCACTTTCTTTCTTTCTATTGGAGTATGCTCTTGTAGTGCGGGCATAGTATTGATATTATGTCAAGTAAAGATAAATTAATTGCAGTTGAAACGTAGTTATATCTCTTTCTCTTTATATTCAATAAAAAATGTTCCTGATGTAGGTTTGGAAATAAATATGAGCCCTTCATCAATTGTCACAATGATACAACATCTCATTAAAAAAAAAGTTTTGATTCATAAAAGCATGTTTAATATGCACATGTACCTTCTAACTGCAGAAGAATGAATCTACTTCCAAAAATACTTCTCAATATACAACTAGTTTTTATTGTTCTGATTTCCTTAACAAATTATTAGATGTCACAACGAGAGCTAATTATGTTATTTTGAAATCAACATTAAACAATAAACACCGCATAACGTGCCATATAGTCCTTTTTAATTTGGAGATAATCTGTGACATTTAAAATCCCAAGACATGGTATAAAGCAAAAATAGTTTCCCTTCTGAAAAAACTAACAGAATGATGGTTACATTCGGCGAAAAACCTGGGATGAGGCACCCCTATTATAATTATGTTAGGAGCCTTATCCATGCATCTCTTCATCAGAATTCGAAACGATTTTGGTTGCGTTTATCGACCAAATTTTTGGCTAGAATCAGGTTTCTCAAACGTCTTTCAGGCAAATTAAGAAGGTGATAAACGCAAAGCCTTTTTTAAAGGGCTTTAGATATGGGCATATCTAAAGACGCAAAAAGGTGTGTTTTGTATGTGACATACAGCCAGAATCACGTTTCTGAGAGATCGATAAACGCAAAGCTGTTTTGAACCTCACATACAAATAGGACCACCCAGGTGTTGTGTACAAGCATGTGTGTGAAGTTGACCTCCGAGAAACTGTCTGCTTCCCGGGTCAAAACAGCTGGGCAGACACAAGGCCTTTATTTTGAATCGTGAAGGGACGATAAACGCGACATCCCGCAAATCACGATCGTATAGTGGGGTATGATAGTGGGGTTCAATAGTGGGGTACGATATGTACATATCTAGTGGCAAGCCTTGATAAACGCGCCCTATAACACCAATACCCCCCCCCCCCCCCCCCCCTCTCTCTCTTCTTTAAGATGTTCTGGCAACGTCCCTGGTAGAAACGATTGTGTAGAAGAAAGAAATCGTCTCACCACGACAGGAAAATTTGTCCTCTTCCTGATCACTTGTACAAACTAAATATAAAATTTCAATCGCCCTCATTGATGACGATAGCATAAATTTCCCTTTTCACCCTTCCAATGTCCTCACTCCGAAACAATGTACCCGACACCTCCGATGCATACATTTTTATCTCCGCTTTAGCAGCAGTCGCCTAGCTCCTAATGGTTGGTTACAGTGTCGGGGTCGGAATACGCGATAGAGGTTTGTCTGAGGTCTCTGTTCAGAAACGCAAGAAGGAAGACCTTTGACGAAAGAGATTATCTGCCCAGCATCAGACCTAATTTTGCAATCGCTGGTTTTGGACCAGCTTGACGCGAATTTGCAGCGAGAAGAAAATAGCTTAAAAAGTCGACATAGAATATTCATGAGTTCTCTTATTTGTGTCTAGCTTCTTATTGGAGAGAGAGAGAGAGAGAGAGAGAGAGAGAGAGAGAGAGCAGGTAACCATAGCAACCACTTTTATCAGAAAATCGTAATCGAAGAAGAGGATTTTAGACGAGCCATTTTATGAATTAAATCACATATTCTCGACTGTCTGTCGAGTGTATGGTAAAAGGGTTTAAGATTTTTTGTTATTCTTTTAAATTTCATTGAATTAATGATGAACTGTGAGCATGCATATAAAATTCGTCGATACTATGTAGTTGGTAGATACTTACCAGTAACTGATAATGTTGTATTGCATCCCATAGTAGTGTGGTCAATTGGCGAGTCGTGTGTCCTGTCAGTGGGGACACGAAGGGGAGGGGGTTGTCAGATATATCAGGTAAATAAAATGTGAGAGAACAACGTCATCGCGTGAGGGCGGGTGTGGGAGGTGATATATTCATCTTCTGTTCAGTTTGTCTTCCTCCTTCACATCCTCCCCCCTCTTTCTCTATCTATCTTCCATCTTTTCCCATTTAATTGGGGGCACATGTCCAACATCTCCTAGCTCCATGTACACCAATGCTTTAGGCAGTAGAAATAACGGACATTTGTAACTCCAGTGTCCTATCTCAAACACTGGATGAGTTCGTCTAGGGGCGAGGGGGCAGTGACCGACTTTACCCACTCGGAATCAGCAACCACTCAGCCAATTTTTATGTTGCCTAAATTGATTTATACATGTCCACGCAGCTGTCTAAAAGTCTATTCAGAGAACTACACTACAATGAAACCGAGACATGGCTAGTATGAATTATTTTGGTAAATTGGATCCAGGGTTCCAAAGAGACAATGATAATATAACATGAAGAACGACTGTGATGACATGAGCTCAAGGAATGGGGTGGGATGACACCCCCAATCCATGATGCTAAACTTTCACTTTTTTTGCTTTATTATTTTCGTCATGTTGAATTATCTGAGCACCCTTCTTTCATAGGGAAGGGGGGGGGGGAGCTTGTTAATAGTAAGCAGTACCCCTTGACTTGTTTTGGGGCGTTTTGACACGAGGCACGCGTGGGAGACACATTGCCACCTAGGTAGGGTCTCTTCCCATTGACAAAACAAGAGTTTGTTATGAACTTAGATGGTGTGTAACCCTAATGTGTTGTGAATGCTACCAATTGGATTGAGAGAATTTATGTGTCACAGTGTTACACATTCATACTGTAAGTAATACAATTGTTATTTTTATAGAGCGTATGGATACGTTTCGACATTGAAATGCAAAACTTGGTGTTTCACCGGGACGGATCGCCGACCGTGCGAGGGAGCATTATAGCACTAACCAACATGATCTCTCATTTTTAAATACTGCGAAAAACATATCTCGTCGGTGTTAATCATTGTTCGGACAACTATTTTGTGAGATAACTGGACATTGCCCTCCCCCACTCAAAATATAGTCTTAGCGCACCCATTGACACCCCTCACCCTCACTCGCCCACGCAGACACCTACCCCATCGTAAGACCGCACCTCACGTCCAATGTGAATGTTGTAGCCTTCATGCTGAGCTACCAATCAAAGTATCATGACACTCAAAATAAGGTCAACAATAACATGTCTGTCTGTATCTTCAGCCGACACCTGAATTCGATAAAAACTATTTTTATTATAATACCATCAGGGACAGAAGAAGGCATTCTCAAAACACCCCATTCTCTCTTTTTTCCTCTAAAACAAAGACACTGAACGGGGTAAATTTTGCATTAATTTACAAGATTACAAGACTAATCTTCATAAATTCACCTTCTTCTCACTGCACATGCTTTGTTTGTATTATAGACATTTGATGGTATCTTTGCAAGATTTGTAACCTAATTATTCAACTAAGTTAAGGTATGCAGACGGGTTGTGAACGTTCTTTATTAAACCCTCTCATCTTTCTTTTATCATAAATGTAAACTGATATTTTGTTTTTCTCGATTTTTCTGCTCCAAGACCACAAGGAGTCTAAAGGTGACAAAGTGTAATCGGGGAAAATTGGGAAACTAGAACATACGTACAAAAAAGTTTCACAACTTGATCTTAGTTTCTGACACAATTTTCCAACCCGCGGCATTACTTAGAACAGCACTCATATACGAACTGTCTCAATGTCCTGGTTGGCTTAATTGCTTTGATTAGAATCATTCTTATGGCGTAAATATTAAGAAATTTCTTGTATACTAGGTTATTACATCACTCTATCTGGATCGACAGAGACAACTGAAGCCGAAATACGTATGATATGGCCATTCCGTGCTATCCACACGTTTTCTGACTTTCTAAGACGGTGTTGTTTATCATCTTATAACATTATAACAGATAATACAACAGGAAAGGTGATAAAGTATGCCAGAAACACAGGTTGACCTCATTTCTCACGTGAAATAGGAAAAGAAAAACAAGAGATCAATATTTATGAACATCCTACTAAGAATATTTGATTTCGTAAATTGTTTTGCATTTGCGTGATTGACAAGTTTCCCGTGCCACGATCGAAAGGTGAGAATGACTTGGCAATATTTCACGATTTCAAGATAAGATCCCCAGGAGTGTTAAATAACTAAATTGTAATTATGACTTGTCTTGTAATCCGTGCTTCTGGAACATCAACGTATATCATTTTCGTATTTGAAATTGCCTTTAGTCGAGAAGAGGTCATATGTCAGCAACTGAGACATTGTCAATATAATGATTTTCGTAAAACTTTGTTTTACTTCGCGCTTCACGTCTTTTCCATTCCGCCTTCACATGAAGTTGATATGATATTCGAAATAAAAAATTGTTGTCTTGGCCTTCCTCTATTGTAATGTTATTTTTGTTGTTAATGTTTTGTAATGAATTTCATTTAGCAATATCTCACATACACATACTCTCTCTCTCTTTCTATTCCTGTCCTATTTTCACGCGCACACACGCACACACACGTACCCACACGCGCACATACCCCCCCTCTCTCTCTCTCCCTCTCACAATCCAAGATTGTGTTTATTCTTTATATACCCTTTAATTTTTATCTGTCCATCCTCACTCCCCCTTCCTTCTCTCCCTCACTCCTTCTCTCTCTCTCTTTCTTTCTTTCTCTCTCTCTCTCTTCCTCGTTCCCTTCTATCCACGATTATAATATATCCACATTTCTATCTTCATGTACCTTATCCCTCCCTTTAACATATCAGCTGTGCGTGTGTGTGCGTGTGGGTGGGTACCACCCCCCCCCCCCCCCACTCGCTGCCCCCACCCCTTTCTCTCTCTCTCTCTCTCTCTCCCCTCGCTCTATCTCTCTCTCTCTCTCTCCCCTCGCTCTATCTCTCTCTCTCTCTCTCTCTCTCTCTTCTCTCTCTCTCACTCTCTCTCTCTCTCTCAATTAAAAGTTCATGAAGATTGAACATTGCACAGTTTTTCTCTCTAAAATTGAAGCGTGCATCTCACTGGTGTCTCCCACACGTTTTCCTTATCCAAGAACCGGTTTAAGATGGCACAGAGGAAACAGAGGGCACGCAGTAGTAGGATAAAGTAAAAAACAAATTATTTTTTATAAACCATCACGTCAAATTACCCAGCGCTACTCGAAATAGAGCGATGGTGATTATTGAATGAACTCAACCGAACGGTTTGAAAACAGCGCTCCTGATGCGGTATGAATTGAAATCGGCGAAAGGTCGCAGCATTATGGTCATGAAGCTAACCGGCATTCCCATTTTAAGGGCTCAATGAAAGAAATTAATTAAAAAGTAATTATAGTTATTTTACAGTAAATCTAACATTCCATATGAATTGTTTATGTGTATCCGCTCAAAGAAGATCGCCCTCGAAAATAAATTAATTAATAAATAAAAACGAGGGTAAAGACATAAACCAGAGAACACAATAGTTTTATCAGAAAAAATACAATTATGGGTATATAGATATAGTTCAAGCGTCATTATGTTTCTTTACTGTTGTGAAAATCATTAAAAATAATTTATTTTACTGAGCGTAATAATGATTGCTAATTAACTGAAAAGTGCATGTAGTAAATGCAGCTATAGTAAATCCATTAAAAAAAAGGAATTCATCATTCGCAACTTCATGTTTTCATTTCGTCCAACTTTCAATATCAAAATGTCTGCTTATTGGTTAACTGCGTGTGTTTTTATTCTTCCCTCTTCCATTTTGTGTTAATAATTCATTAACCTGTAGTCACACAGCAGCTGCTGGTCGCATTAGCTACTCCTTTCTCTATTGATTTGAATTTATTTCGTTCTTGTCGCATACAATAGACCAGGGGTGTTAATATGCTCATTTATTATAGCTCGTGATATGGTTCTATTAATATTAACAAAGTAGGATGCCATGAATTGGCAAATCAATCACACAGGGAGAGGATTATGCCCTCACTTTCATGCCAAATAATGAATAAATTGGGACATTATCCGAATTTATCACACGTTTTATGTTCCTGTGAAACCTTTAGCCTTTTCGGTAAAAAACCCAACTCGCTACTGCTTTTATCTTCCTTTGTTTATTTCTTCTAAATGTGTGTGTTTGGTCGGACTCTAATGGTGCATCGTTAATTTTGGACTTAGATTGATATTCACTAGTTAATGATTGTATCATTTTCCTAAAGAAATTATGTGGCTCTGGCAAAGAAAGGAAATAAACAAATGTTTCATTTTGTATATGTTCCAAATAAGTCAATGAAAAAGAAAAAGAAGTTAAAAAAAATTATGTTCAGACCAATAAAATCATGTAATACAAAATCTTTCATCTTTACTGACTTAAGCTGAAGTGTAAACCCAGCTGTCGTAAATTTTACACCATTTTGATGTAATTTTATTATTGAAAGGCCTAAATGTTAGTGACGATGGCCGAGTATTGGTTATTTCGCCCTTGATCTGAAGTATAACTGTACTATGATTTCACGTGTTTCATCAAAGAGAATGAGTTGACGAAAATTACAACGTGTATATTTAGAATTTAACCCATCCAATTTCGATCTATATAATGAGTTTATGATACAGTTTTATTTTAGACATATTTTATGGATAATCGCTCATACATTTCTGACTTAAAGCATAAAGCAGAGACATTACGACAACGTCATCTTTTCATGCCAAAATCTGAACTATTTCCCCATTAAAAGAAATATATCATCATATCAAATAGGCGTTCACCTGCACACTATTCAATCCTTCCATTTTGTATGAATACCCAACCGCACTATACCACCATAAAAGGCACCAATTTCACGGCTAATTTACATATCATATTTACGTTATAGCCATGGTGATCTCATAAACAACTTCAACTAATGCAAGCCAATTATTATTATTATTCACATTATCATGACATGCAATAACAAGTCCTTTTCAGAGACTAACTTTGAATAAATGGGCAGCTTTGTCTTCACACAAAGCAGCAATGACTTGGCTTTAAAATATATCTCCTTCAAGTGTCAGTTTTGAACCCTATAGTTCACATCAAGCTTAGTTCCTTTCTTCCTTCAAAGCACTACAGATGTTAATTCATTCATCAAATTCAAAATATCATTTTAGAAATAAATCATGCACATATATAATGCTAATTCACTTGGTTACAATGTACTTTAAAATTCATATAATTATAGATATTGAAGCAGCTGCCACTGCATAACAACTTTCTATACGTATATCAGATAAACATATTTATTATTTATGATATTTCTCATCTTAGTAACAAGGAACAACCCTCTTTTTATAATCCTAAGTAAATAAAATCTGCTGTGCAGCTTTTTTTCCTTCTTTATAAACATTGGGGTTGGCTCACTTCATTATCATAGGCATCTAAATAGACGACTTTGTCTTTTAATCGGGCAGGATATTTTAATGTAAAGAAAATAAAAATCATCTTACTTCTCAAAGGAAAACATGTTCAATTTATATCATTTTAGCCTTCATATAACTGTAACTGGAGTGCTAATTGCCCAGCTCAATAAGACAATGATATGGGGCAAGTTGAAAATTCTATACCAATAGCTCCTGATGCGCAAGACTGTCTGCTCTCCTAATTCAAATAAAAAATAAAACCTTGAACCTGATGGATAATTATTTGTCTTTGTCATTTTTCCATTATGATACCTTTCCCGTGATAATACAGAGTCGATTATTTCCATTCAATGAACGTAAACAAGATTTTAATATGTGGCTAGCTATGCGTTGACGATGATAGTCTCTTGGCACGCGAATATTATTGTGGACGCAAACAAATTAACCCCTTTTTTTAATATTCCGTTGTGCGTTGAACGCCCACGTTCTCCCCTCCCCCACTTCCTCCCCGCCCCGCTCTCTCTCTATCTCTCTCTCTCTCTCTCTATTTTTATATAAAATTCATATATATATATATGCGTGTGTGCGTGTGTGCGTGTATGCGTGCGTTTGCTTGTGCGTTGTGCGTGTGCGGGTGGGTATGCGTGTGTGTGGGTGTGCGTGTGCGTGTGTGTGAGTTTGCGTGTTTCTGTGTCTGTGTGTTTATGTGTGTGCTCGTCCCCTCCCCTCTCTGATTTCATTCCAAAAAAATCATATCGTTATTTATGCACTGCACATGTTTTAATTTAAGTCAATTATGTTATTATGATGGAAAAAATTGTTATTTGAAGAATTATTTGTATTGTTTTGATATTAAATAAATTCAAAATAACAGTTTTAAAATGTTTGTACAACATCAAACATGGTCCACAAATCTGATTTTTAATCTGGCATATATTTCTTTGAAGTAAAGAAGAAAATGAACCCTATAATGGAGTCAGTTCCAAATCACTGTTGATGACGAGGTGAAAATGCAGACCTCACTGCAGTAATATATTTTTACGTATTGAGGGAAGTGACCTGGGTGAAAGTTATACATGCAGGAACTTCACTAAGTGAAAGACATTTTGCACATTGAAAGGTGTATGCACTGTGGAGATACCCACCTTAGCTTGATAATCAAGATAATACGGCAATAGAATCGATTCTGATACCAGTGGCCAATATCCTTAAATAGTGCACTGCACGTTTTTCATTTGCTGAGGAGTCCCCGACGACAGCCAAAATAGTTTCCTGATAGGCGGAAATAAATCGTCATGCTGCTTTACCTATTCGTTGCTTAGGAGGACGTTTCTCCACCTCGAACCCCCCCCCCCCCCCCTCAAAAAAAGAGTGAGAGAGAGAAAAGTGGGGAACGATAATGATCTTGGGTCCCTTAGTATTTATTCATTTAAAAGTTTGACATGACGTGTTGAAGTTAACCTCTACTTTCCCTGGAAATATCTCATTAACGCTTGGTTTCACTCGTCCTGTATAACTGATCACATTTTATCAATTGAATTTTGATCGGATCCGCGCCAACTTAGTCATGATTTCTACATCTCTCTCTTTCTCTCTCTCTTTCTCTCTCTTTCTCTTTCTTTCTCTCTCTCTCTCTCTCTCTCTCTCTCTCTCTCTTTCTCCCTCTGGAGTATCGGAACGCCGAACCCCAGTGTCCTTTGCGACACCCTAGAATCGTATTCACTCAAATCTTAACGCACTTGAATTGTCGAGGGAAACGTACGTCGTAAAGAGATTTGCGACTTGTCACCCTAGTCCGATTGATGATACACAAGGGGGCATCGGTAGACCATTTTGAATGGAGGAGAAGGGGGTTTGTTCATTTTTCAGAAAAAAATTGCCCCACAATTTCCAACGAGTAAAAATATGATGTCTTTTCTATTTGTCGACATAGATTGGGGGAAAAAAAATTGCCGACGACATCTTCTGTAGTTATAATCTCATAATGATGAAATATTAACAATAACATTAAGAAGACTTGACTAACAAATTATAGAATATTCATTTTTTGAACTAATATTATGCAACTGTGGATCTTGCCAGCCTCTTTTTCGACGTAGCAAGAACTGTCTTTAGGATTTCAGTGAATAATGAAATCAATTACTATATAGAACAGGAAGAGGAACTGTCGTCTCTAACTACGGGACAAGGACAACGACAACTCTAAGTTATCCTCTTGACCTCCTCTATAATACATTTCTGGGATTTGATTTTCATTGTATAGGCCTATTTGTAAAATGCTATTCCATCAGATAGTGAACGCGTTAAGTTAGGCTTTAGCCTCGTTTTACCAATGACAAACCAAAATTAGGCCTACATTATTTTGTTGATTTTTTTATATTTTTTTTAACAGATTTTTTTATCTCCATCGCGATGATAGATTTTGACTTTTCATATCCTCGATCGATACGATCGACATGATTGGATGATCCAAATCGGAAGAGGTTTAGCGATCGTTCACGGGTCACAAAATTTGCGACAATTTCAACTATTAAAACAAGCGCACGTTCCTGCTAAATCATAATTATAACAGGGCATTAATAGAAGATAGCCTTATAAGGCAAGAAAGGAAAGAATTAAATAGCTTCAGTCGTGAATGGTATGTAATGATTCATTTCTACTTCATAATCCAAAGTCTTGATACAGTTAGCAATCAAAATGTAACCCACTACTGTAATTGAAATAAAATGAAGATTTGAGAGAATTATTAGTCAGCTAATTTCTTCCAAATGCGATAGCGAAAAAAACAACTTCTTTTTAGCACGCTACTTTTGAGCGAGCAGCCCAACTCTCCAAATTTTATCCATGTATATTCATTCCTTAAACACACACATACTCAAGGAAAAGCAGGTTTAATTATTATACGACGATGGCAAAGACGTTTGTAAAAGCAGCAATTCCGATACTCTTACATAACCTAAATGTGCGAACACCACAATGGTGTATTTCTGTATTACGTATTTCGAAAATAATTGCCATCTTCAGATGTTTTACTTTTCCGGCAAAGTTTCCAGCCCCCCCCCCCCCCACCCCCCCCCCCCCCCCTCCCACCAAAAAAGGTAATCCTTTTAATTTCATGTTTGATGAAATTCGGACTGCGACGACAGAATATTTGAACGGTGTGAGAGTTTCACAGCCCCGCACACTCCTCCAAATACGAACCAAATCTCAAAATCTCTCCTTCCTCTTTCTTCTTCTCTCTCTCTCTCTCTCTCTCTCTCTCTCTCTCACACACACATATCTTTCCCTTCTTTCTTTTTTCCCCTCCTATCTAAGCAGCTCCCATCTCTTTCAATTCTCTCTGTCCTTACTTCTTTTCTTTACAAATTTATTTGTATAGATGGTGTGCTATCCAAATTTGATGATAAATTTCAAATATTGACTACTACGTCAGAGTTTCTCAAAAGGAGAATCAGCACTACAGAAAATTTAAAAAAAACTTTAGAAACATTTATTATCATGATTCGTGACATTCGGAAACATATGCAGCCGCCTCCTATTATCGGAAACGATACTTTTTTAAAATTTATTTATCAGTAAAATTATCAGTTTCAGTTTTGATATCTGCTGACGTGTTTTTTTTTTAAAGGGGCAGGAACCTTGGACAGTTCATCGACGGGTTACTTTAAAATTGCATGAACAGTTTTTAATTTTATGAGAGTATGGTAATGTGTCATATCACTGTGATCATTCGTGGATGATCTTCCCCCTGAAATTACTTGCTGGTAACGTAGCTACTGGGAAGGGGGCACATGTACCCTGTCTACCACTTCCCCCATCGAAAAGCGTAGGGGTAGAAAGGGAAAGGGGGAAAGGGAACGTGAAATAAGATGTTTAAAAGATATAGCAGACGCACTATTAAGATGTATGCTAATTAATGCATTTTAACAAAAGTAAAATCTTGATCTTCACTGTGCATGCATGGCTTCACTATCTGAGTTTCGACTTAAATACCTTCCATAAATTAGCGATCGTGATAACATGCTAGAATATGACAGAACGCACGACCACGACATGACAGAACTTACATCACTTTATCGTGTGAACGCAACATTATCATGGTATATTTGATCTCTAATATTGACAATACCTCATTTCCTGGATCATAATAATATGAGTGACAGCAATTTATACAACCACAAATCGTCGATCAATAGAAAATCACCAGGAGATCGCAAACAAGCGCCAAGCTTTTGATTTTTGTTTCCCTGAACTGTGATGAGATGCTTAAAGCATATTTAGTTTTGAAAATTCAAGGAAAAAAACAAGCCGGTGACACCTTCATTTTAGTCCTATTGTTGACGATCTGTAAAGCATCAGACGTACAGACAAAGCGATTCAAGCTAGAGTGTACGAAAAGAAGGAGATGTATGGTGTAAAATATGGACAAATAAAAATTGTATGAGGTGAAAAATATTCGCTCAAATATGCATTGCTGGAAGCGTTCGTCTATTGTCACTTTATTTGAGCTTTCCGGTTTGGTAATATTGACGTTTCCCTACGGTTTGCGAGCAATCTTTTTGTTCATCTGTCATGCTTTTGCCTCTATTCATCTCCACGTCTTTCATCGATGAAGGTTTCGTCGCTGCAGGGCGAAATGATATGATGAATACCACTTTTTTTCCTTCATTTTGATTTGACAATTAATCAGAAGCCAGGTGTTGACTTCAAAATGCCGACGGTTGAACAAAAGGGGAAGTACCTTTGTGATAGATGAAAAGCTTGACTTCTAAATGATCATCCCTCTTTCGCTTTATCGCGTGTCAATGCATGCCACTTGCATGATTTGCAAATTATTTCTCATCCCTTTGCATGAATAGAAAGGACATGACGGGGAAAAATTTAAGTGATACAAAATTATAGAATGTTTGCTCTTAATATCAAATCAATCTTCGCTCTTTGACACATATCAGCATGACCTTCATGTTCTTTTTAGTCGATTAATTACTCATTCGCCATAATATACCTTCAGTAACAAAAAAGGTAAAATTATTTTTTGCCCTTGAACACACCTTTGTTCGCAGTTTATTTATAGATAGAGATCGTAGATCAATTCCTCCATTGCAAATGTTATTTCACGTAATACATAACCAGCGTGATAAAAACTATTATGGAATAACGGATTCACATTTGGTTAATTTATATCCATTTTAGTGAAAAGTGATTTGGACTCGCTGGACATGATCTTCTATTAATCACTCTTTCCTTTCTGCTTAGATTTCCACAATTATTGGCACGCCGCGAGACCGACGTGACAGTCTCGCGGGCCTTCTAACAACTTTTTTTTAAGTTTACGAGACCGACATTGACGGTCTTGTGGACTGTCTGTCAGTGGCGGATCCAGGGGGGGGGGCCCGGGGGGCCCGGGCCCCCCCCTTGAGAAAAAATTCATGTAAAATCACGCGATTTTTACCTTTTTGGGGGGTTGGGCCCCCCCCCCTGGCGCTCAAGGGGGGGGTGCAAATTTTAAAATTTTCGAGGACCAAAAAAAAAAAAAAAATGTGCTCACTACCCCCCCCCCCCCTCCCCCCCCCCCCCCCCCCCACTGAGCGACTTTTCGGCTGGCTGAGTCGTTGCGATTTTCTTTTGGACTTCAAAAAAAAAAAAAAAGTGTCCGCTTACCCCCCCCCCCCCCCCCCCCCACTGAGCGACTTTTCGGCCGGCGCGATTTTCAAATTTTCGGGAGCAAAAGAAAAGAAAAAGTTGGGCCCCCTCCCCTAAGAAATCCTGGATCCGCGCCTGCTGTCTGTATAGTGAGGTATCCCCGCCAGCAGTCGTTGCTTTTGATGAACATTATGAGAGAAACAGTTTGGCTTTTAGAAGAATTTTTCTTTTTCCACTTTCAACAGAAATGTCACGAAGATTCTGAAATCCGTATATAGCCTCAATTCATGATAATAAATCATTTCCACACGCAGTTATCTCTCCCCTTTTCAACATTTGTCTACCCCCACCATCCCAATGATCCCTCTGTGGTGCTTTCACAGTGAACCTGATCAAGTTCGTTCACCTTTGAAATAAAGCTTAAAATCGTTTATATCTGGAATTTCATATTTCTTCCCGCTGCCCAGAATGTTAATCCATGTAGGCAGCTGTACATGAAGCTTAGGTTGTATTCCTGGGAAAGACATGGAATTTCCGTTAGAAATCCACCTAATTCGAGAGTTTTATCCGTGTCAGATTAGCCGAGACTGACTTGCTATGGATATCGAAGAGTGTATACTGGATATGGCATGTTTTGTATTTTTCCCCAAAGGGACATGCTGAATTTGAAGAACGCCATTTTGAAGTAAAAGTGATAGATGACAAAACAAAATGAGTGTAACATGAAAAATGTGAAAGATAAATATCTGCTATTATGTTGATAAAGAACGATTTATCTTTTGTTGTTGCTTATAATGTTGCTTTCTCTCTCTCTCTCTCTCTCTCTCTCTCTCTCTCTCTTTGTATTGCCTCTCCCTTTCCCATCATGTACTATAACGCTGACCAGTGGCGAAGCGTGACTTTATGAAGGGGCGGTGGCACAGAGGATCGTGCGTGTGTATGTGGGGGGGGGGGGAGGGGTTCTATCGTCTTATTTAAGCTTTCTTTCTTCCTCTTAATTTCTTTTCTTTCTCGTTGTACTTCCTCAGTTATCCTTTATCAATTTTCGCTTGTTTTTTTCAATGCAATGGGGATGCAACCGAAGCTTAGTCTATATAGTAGCACACTGATATAAACTAAACTTCTTACATCCATGACATCGTTCCGTTTGTCCATTTTTCTGTCTATGTTTCAACAAAATTATATTTTACTCGTATCTTAATAAATTTGAAAATTTCTTGTTTTACAGCATTCAGAAGTCTTACAAGGGATGCCATAAGAACAGAAGTCACTCCTGTGAATTCTAGCCTCGAATTCTACCGGTAAGTCGGCCAATAAAATATACAGGAATCAATAATCATTTAGTGTGTAATTATAACAATGATATATATCTAGAATATACGGCAAACTATTTGGTGAAAATGTTATATATCGGGTATAATTCTTACACATATTTTCTTCTGTAATGCATCTTCAATTGTGTGAGAAGTGCTTAGCGTTTAGGTGCAGCTATTAAACATTTTCCCCACACCTTTAGAGATGCAATAAGCGACAGAATGCCAACCATGCACGATGAATAAACGTATCGTAAGCGATATGTCAGGGTCATACAAGGTAAACCCAAATGATAATGATACATCCTTTAAATAGAAGAGGTATGGAAGGAAAGAACAGAAAGTTAAATAGTCGTTCAGATAAACGATCAGGCTTGATTACGACCCTGTCTCTTGAACTACTAGGGTAGCATTTCCGGGAACTTCAGGTGGAATTCAAAATGGCGGAGTGATCCTATAGGTTATGTTGCGTTGAGATGTATAATAGTAAAGGTATTGAATCCCTTTTGCGGTAAAATTTCATGAAATTTGGCAAAGGCCAGCAATAACCCCAAACTATAACCTAAATGAAATCTTACAGATATGTCATTTTAAATATTTCACGGGGTTAAATTTGTATGAAACTCTGCACATTAATATGTATGAAAATTGTATCGAAAATGATAATAAACAAATTTATGTTTCCTATGTCTTAACAAATAAATTTAGCGTATACAATATCTTACCAATGAATCTCACCTTCTCGAGGAAATTCCCTTATATTCTTTGTACAGTTTTATAATGAATGAGCAATCAAACATAAGGAAGGAGCAAAAGTAGTGTCCACCAATTCTTGATGTCACGACCCTTGGTTTGAATGTGAAGTTGATGAGGTCCAAGGTGCTTCGCTAGAGAATAAGGATAGGATCGAAGCTCACCGAACTGCTCGAATATCGACCATGGTTGCTCTCTCTGCAAACCAACGGCCATCGTCACGCTGTGGTATGGGACAGGGAATATAAAGAGGGGAGGGCGATGAGTAGAAAAAAAATAAAGGAAAAGTAAAGAGAAAGAGAGAGAGAGATAGAGAGAGAGAGAGAGAGAGAGATAGCAAAGAATCTGAATAGGAGAAAGAGAAAACGAGAAGGGAAAATAGCGGTGATAGATGCCCTATATAGACCGCTCACTCTCTCCAAAGTCATTCGGGAAAACATTTTGTTGAGTATCAGGCTGAGATTCGTGATTTGTTTACGATTTCAGGAACCAGTGTATAACTGAACATGCTAAACCTAACCCGACATCAACAACTACACTGACCCTTTTCGCGTTTTTAAATGACAAAAGACTAGATTTTGAATCTTAATGAAATTTCAATAATGTTAAACTAAACAGCTACAAAACACGCTGTTTGGTTGTAATATACGTGACAGATGTTATAAAAATGACATGTCTAACTAGGGCAACCTAACAGAAGCATCGCAATATCCTGCGGCCATGTTTAATGCGAAATAAACATTGGCTGACAGAGAGAGTGCCGAAAGAATATCATTTATGAAATTTGGGCGGATTTTGTTGCAAGGTTACCCGCGCTTTTTAAAAATCGTGTCACTGCATAACTCGTCTACAGTAGATGTTAACTTAAACTTCCGTCATTTTTCGTATGGGGCATATACACTTGAAAGAGAATTGTTTTTGTATGTTATTAACGTCTTTTTTTCCTATTTTCTCTCTCTCTCTCTCTCTCTCTCTCTCTCTCTCTCTCTCTCTCTCTCTCTCTCTCAATCGCCCATGTCCTCATTTTCTATCACAGTTTGCATTATGAATGTTTGCTCCTATTATGAGACCATGTCTTTAGCGAGAAAGAGAATGTCAGACAGATTGGATTCTGATAACTCACTCCAACCAATCTCCATCATTCTCATGTCATAACTCTATCCATGCAGGATAACGTAACATAACGTTTATAAAAAGTCCAAGACCCAGAGTTAAGCTTGAATATTGTTGCGCTTCTACACCATCTTATATTTATTCTCACCCAAGCGTATATTCCCTTTTCTCCTTTCACTGTCTTAATAGGCCTTAGTACTTAACCTATACGCCTATTACATTCTCATTTCTTTCTGACCATTGATTATACTTTCAAAGTTAACATGCATATTTCCAAATCCGATGATGTCTGTTTTATTCCTCTATATTTTATATCCACATTTCGAAATATTTTTGCGATTATAACAGAAATCTTTATTAAAGTCATTACTCAAGTCGTTCAATTTGTCCTTGTATTCCCTCTCCTTACTTTGTCAGTCTTCTATAAATCTCTAACTCAATTCAGAAACATTGACCCTGTATGTACTCTTCCATTTATATCTATTCTGCCATATGCATAGCAATCTTTAACCATCCACTCTGTCCATTATCCCTGAAACTTTCATAGTTTCAATGTTCTTTCATCATTATCCACAAAGGGCGTCACTGTAGATGGGGTATGGGAGTGTGACCATCACACCCTTCCCGTCATAATCTATTTTCTCTATAGACAGCCGATATGTACATTTTAAAGCCTTGTCAGCAAATAAAAATCATTGAGGACCTTTTTTGTTGTTGCTTTTTTCACTTGAATTGTCTGCAAATTTGACCAAGCAACCCCATTCCTCCTATTCGACAAGGTTCTAGCGATTACCCCAAACCCTCTTGTATCCACGATGTGAGCAGTCTGTGCAGCAAAAATGATTCAGATGCGATATGAATTTTCCATTCCTCTGCCGTGACGGTCAATTTTGAAGATGAAGATGATTTCTGGAACATGAGAACATTATAGAAATAAAAGGGAAGATACAGAGAAGGTAGAGAGAGACAGAGAGACAGAGACAGAGACAGAGACAGAGACAGAGACAGAGAGACAGACAGAGAGAGCAGCGTGAGTAAGCTTCGATGGTCTACACTTAAAATACGACAAGGTCACACCCCATCATCAAAGCGCTTTACTGTTACCAAACTGTCAAAATATTATCGACGAAACATCCAAATATGTTCTGAGGATTGCAGGTGATAATCAATGTCACTGGATGGACGAACACGTGCTAAAACCATGGACGCTAGATGTCAATATCATCCATGGCATGCAATCCAACACGCTTTCTGTTATTAGATACACCAATAAAAATGGAAATGTCCACTAGCGCAATTCGATTTAAGAGCCTTGTGAAAATATTTGTGGGAAACGTGAGTTACCAAAGACATTCTTCCTGTTTCAACGTGATTGAAAGATAACTGCGGTAAAATAAAGATAGCCTATACAAACGTGGTGCGATGACCAAGTTGTGGCGTTCACTTTTTGTCCACGTGATCAGGGTCATTCTATCCAATCGTGCGGTTTCATGGACATTGATGATAGACAGGCAGCAATCAAGGTCTGTGAATGTGCTCTGAATATTATTTGTGGCGAAATTGAAGGAATGCTTTCTTTGGCACGTCGCACATAAAAATTGCAACTTTTACTTCTCATATCACACATAATTTTCTGTAAAATCCATATTTTAAAGACTCCAAATTCATTTAAAAAGACACGTCCCTCCCTTTCATATCATCTTAATTTTCTAAACTATGCACAAACTGTACAATCCTTCTTAATGCACAATATTATCCAATGCCATTCCCTACGGAAATAATCTCAACTGGGCCTAGACTATGTCCATTTAGCTCTGAAAAGAGCCCCTACACCAACAAAATTTTATTCCTGTTACTTTGATTTGCATTTTTATGTTATGAATATAATCGGTCACACAGAATAAATATACAAACAACCTTTTCTTATCCATTATGGGCTAAAATATATTCATTCATCGTGCATGCTAATGGTGGTTACCCACCTCCTCATTGAAAATCCTGACTACGACACTAAAAGGCTTGCACCTAGCAAGTCATTATTTTATATTAACTGAATTGATACCAAACACTTTTTGTTACCTTTTCTTTTCATAGGAAAAAATTAAATGCACGTTTTGGTTTACCTTTGTGGGTTTGGCTTGCATGACTTGTGTACGGTCTGAAGCTCTCAACACAATGACGGAAAAATATGATAACGGATAATGAGATAAAACTCAATCGTCATAATATATTTTCTCACCTGAACGTAATCTTCTCCTGATCACGGATAATCCATGGATTAACGCTATGATCAGCTCATGTAATCCCTTGCTTTCCATAATGTTGATACTCTTATCACATTATCGCGGTCTCATAAGCTTGCCTCTTTTATCCCATTACATTTTGTCGTTTGGTCTTGTTAATAACATATTGCACCTTTCGTTTCGCAATATTCATAATGATGAATCAATTACTAATCTCCCCTTTTATGAAACTATCAATTGAAAACACTCTCCTGGCCTTATCTCGCATATTTGATGAATCTTTTATTTCGAATTGTTCGAATTATTATTTTAAAAATATTAAAAAAAGTCGGGATATAAAAATTAATTTGGTCGTACATCAGAATAAGCAATTGCCTTTGATTTTATTTTAATGTTGCCACCTCGGTATATATTCCCAAATAAAACGGATGACATGTCCGAATAAGTTGGTGGATCTATAAGTGGTTTTAAATGTCTTGATATATTATAACACTAATTGTTCAGTAAATTGGTCACTAATGTTGGAAAAGGATTGTCTCGTAGTCGAAGTTGCTCAGTCTAAAGACGATCTCGCCTCACCTGGAAGGACCCCCCCCCCCCCCCCGCCACATCGCCTTTTGAAAGTATAATCCTGTCCGTACTTTGAACTTTCAAAAGTTCTCTTACCCTTTGCTAATGTGATAATATGAGCTACCAGGCACAGAGTATTGGGATGAGGAGGGGTAAAAGGGCTAGGATAAGGAGGTGAGGGGTGGGAGGGGGGGGGGGTACCTCAAAGTAGTAAGCCCCTCTCTCCACACCTTACTATCTTTCCTTCCTGCCGTTCATCGGTGAATTACGGCGCCGATAGACGCGCTAAATCCACCCAGGTGCATACTGGATTTTTGTTTCTGGGCTAAGAATTCCTGGATATATATTTCTAAATCAGTCTGCTATTATGTTTCTTAAGGATACATAATTTCGGACATCTATATTAAAATAGTTAAAACATTAAAGCCCCTGTCTTGTGACGATTACTAACGCATTGAAGACATCCATCTTGATGTTGACCAAAACATTATACCAACATTATGTTACTTGTCTTGGCTTTGATTAAATTATTAAGAGAGTAAAAAAGTGATCGTAATAGCATGAACTAAAAAAGAAAAGAGATATATTATTATGAGTGATGGTGAAAGGGGGAAGGATATGTAAATAGATATATCTATCGGGAGAGACGGTTAGTCGTCTCAAATAAATATGAGTGGTGAAGGAAGGAGGGGGCAATATAGAATAGGAAAAAATGATATTTCACTTGGTCACAACATTCTCTCCTGTAGCTATCACACGAGTCGGTTACATCTTGCAGTGCTCAATGTACATGAGCATCATTTCGTGCTTGTAGGGCATGTAGGCTATCACCATGATCACTAGATCGCTTGAAGTCACATGTGAGAAGCACTCGCTTTGATGATAATCCAATATTTGAGTTACCACTCGGCCAACAGCACTTCAGATCACCTACCAGAATAATGAAGAGAGAGAAAGGTATCGCATTTCCTACAAACTTCAAATGACACCGACATTTTTCTTGATTTTTTTTCGTAAGCCCCTTTTCTCCCTCATCCCCCAGAACCCCCTCTCTTTATTTCGTAGGTGTAATCCTGTATCACCGTGATTATCAACATCTACCCCCCCCCCCCCCATCTCTCCCCTCTCTTCATATTATCGCTATTTATATATCTTACCTCTATCTATTTCTCATTCTCCTCAATCGATTGTCTCCATTATCTCTTTTTGGACCCCATGGAAGAACAGGACCATTTTGAAAATGCTCTTGAAATGGGCTATCCAACCGTTTGTCTACACTTTTCACATTTACTTACTTTCTTATCATTTGAAATGTGTTTTATATGTATGTTTTTAAAACTTGCATATATATGGATTTCGGAAATAAAAACAAACAAACAAACAATCTCTCTGTCCTTTTATTTTCTCTCACCCCACCACCTCTCTCTGTCCCGAAATCTTCGAGATTTAAATTTACATTCATCTCCTTCTCTTTCTCACCTTCCACTCCCTCTCTCTCCTTCTCTCTCCATATCTCCCTATCTCTCTGTCTCCACCTCTCTCTCCTTTGCCTCCTTTTCCACCCCTTCTGTTTCCCATTCTCTCAATCTACCCCTCAGTAGGTGCTAATTCTGAGAGGCTTTTAAACTTTCCTCAAGCTCACCTGGATGGAATGTGATATCAAGCCTGGTGTCGGTATATGCTGTGCTCACACAAGGCAGATTTAAATTCAGCTGCAGCTTTTAAAGGGAAAATCTCATTATGATCACATTGAAATTCAGGTGCACTGGTTAAAGGTAGAATCGCAAATAATTGTTTTCTAGCAGTAGAGGAATTATGCTTTTCACTCTCCACCAAAATGAAGCGGTTATTTCTTTAATTAATCATATGCGATTTCTATCAATATACCTGTAATTCGTAATTTTCTTCTCCATTGACATCGTTCGATCCCTTTTTTTTGTGATATCGCAGGTTTTGTTCCAGAAGTTGTTCTTTATTTTGTCACTATCTATGTTAGTGCAATCTGCATATTTTGTTAACGCTTATATACTGTTTGTCATCATGCTCAAATGACTGCAATATTATTGCTGAATGAAAATAACATTAACGAATTTCTTTTGGTGGATAATTTCGTGGAAAGACTGGAAATAATACTCGGTTCTGTATTTGGCAGACATGGCTTTATTCTTAAGGAGAAGAAGGAGAATGTGACTTTAATCTGTATCTACCTGGAGGGCTGATTGACAACCGTTATCCAATACTCGACTTACTTGCACAGGTGTAGCGAGTGTCATGGATGATACCGTCCCTGTTAGCAACCAGTGACCGGGTATACCTGCTTTAAAACAAGCCGTGTGTTCAGGACGTAGTGGATACTGTCATCCGGGGTTCTTGGTTCAAGCCTTGAGATGTGGTTGATCTTTTCAGGGCTCGCTATTTAAAGGGAAAGGTGTGAATGTTGAGGAGATCATTAACATCTTAATCACATTTCCGTCATCACATAACTGATGGGTTGAGTGGGGATTGCAGCAGTAGGCAAAATACCAAAGTAAACAATTCATTTTATACAATTTTAAACAATTTTAAACAATTTTAAACAATTAATGTATTAAAGTTCATGAAAGCACAATACATATTTAATTGCTAGCCAATAGTATTTGGATGAACATATTATTATAATAAGTAAAATACCCAACACAGTTCACCCGTATGATTAGCTGGAGCAAAAGCACCTGATCTCGTTTTTCACATAGTTCCGAAAACATTCAAATATTCATTTTTCATTTCTTGTAGAAAAAATACCTCAGAAAAATATATTTGTGCTGTAATTATGCATGTGTAAACTTATAACATTTAAAAAAAAAAAAAAAAAATGGGAAATACTTTGAGTATGAGTCAGCACCAATGTATAGCTGTCACCTGTTCTTTGGGTGAAATGAGTCCCGCTTTATTATTTCTTTTTCAAACTTTCCCAGTCCGCGTATAATAGTGGATACAGCATCAAATATTGACAAGGCTTTCGTGCAAATATATAATAGAAAAGCACTAACCAAGAGAATTTTCAAACAGTAAGAACGGGGAAAAAACTATTCTAATTGCTCGGACAAAGAAATGATTGTAAAGAATCGGAGAAATGGATGTTAATTTGAGAAGAGTATATTCTTTGCAAATAATTCGGTATATAGAAGCATAGGTTTTGTTTACGTGTGAAATTCTTGCGAAGTTTGTCTCTGTTCTCCTTCTTTATTTATTTCTAACAGCCTTTTGACTAGTTTTTTAAGAACTATGGTAGTAAAAGCCGGTCAAGTCCATGTTAATGAACTCCCTTTTAAAGATAATTGTCGAACTACAAATAATTATGTCTTATAATGTGCACGTACGCGTCATCTCAACGAGATTAACCCACGTAAATCCGGGAAGGTCTGTCTCGATGAGATTATTCAGATTCCAATTTTTTTTGCAAAATATTTTTTTTTCTCAATAATATCAATTTTGCAGGAGCAAATACATTCAATATTTGGCAGTACTAATTAGGGAAATTGTCGCTTTCTTTTGGGTAATACTTGCCTCACTGTATTTTGTGTGTGGATCAGTTTAAGTTTCTTTGTTTTTCATATTATCACTTTTGCTGAAGGACTAGTTTTTGTCATCCTCATAACCTTTTTCCTCTTCATAAAGTTTAGAAAATCGACTTGGATGCTAAAATAAGAGCACTGAAATTGATAAGCATAGACCAAAAGTTTTCTGGTTCAAAAAGAAAATCGGGAAAAGGAGCAAACTGATATTTTGTGCTTCCGAGAATCAAATTTAAAACAACTATAAAGTTACAAGTGTTGATACGATAATTATAAAATGATAGCATCTTTAACCGTATTAAATACGGTTAATGATGCTATCATTTTATAATTAAGACGTTCTTTTGTTTCAAACCAATAATCTATCAAGTTGATAAGAGTTTGTATCGCTCCATTCGTCGACTCCTCCTGCCAGAATAATTATACTCCACCGATTTAAAGTCCCATGCAAGTTCGACCTTCTGCTTCCGATTCGAGGACCGATTTTCCTCCGACTGCCACCCTCTTTCTATCACCGAGAGTATCCTAATCAGATTTTGAAGAAAAAGAAAAAAGAAGAGGGACTCTCGGTCAGAAGGTGTGATGTAGTTCGAAGACATGAAATCCATCCTCCCTCTCCTCTCATCTACTTGCTACAGGAGTACAGGAGATAGTGTGCGTTTCGAGACCTAAATGCTTTGAAACTTTAAAGTAACACCTAAACTATAAATGTTATTCTCTCATGATTTTTTTTGATCAACAATGTAGTGATCAATGATGGAAGTGATGTTAGTGTAGTCAAAATTCATGGACTTTTTCTTTTCATTGCATTGTCCAGTAAAGAGACGATACAATAACAAACAAACAGACAGACAAACAAAACATGCATCCTTTTGCCTTATCTACCATGCATATTTTTTGGTTTGTTTGTATGTCTTTTTGTTTTTGTCACGAACCATCCGACTCTTAACAATGTCTACCAGAATCCTCTCCCCAAGTGTTATAAACAAATTTATTATGATTCTAATGTTTATGTGTTTGCCATGAGTGGAGAATTAACCTTTTTTTCTAATTATTTTATAAAATTGAGACACGTTTGAACTGTCACTTGATTTTATGTATTTCATTTTTAGGACGCCAAGCTATACTTTTAGATTTGAAAGCCTTCGCTTGTGTTTCGCAGTTTTAATATCTTGTTCCCGTCTTGTAATTCAACTATAAAGGAGAAAAACACTAAGAACAGTGAAGGAATATGAAACCAAAGCAGTATGTATTCAAAAGTGAAGAAAACATAGTATTTTTCAAAGGTAGCTTAACAAAAACGAATTCGGAAACTTCAAAGGCATAAAACTGGTTCAGACCTGAATCCGAAACGGGATTTAAAACGTTTAAGTTCAGTCAAACCCTTCAAAAGATTCACCCATTTTCCGAGCAATCATTGACGAAAAAAACATATTTTGTCAGGAGATTTCTGACGACGATTGAAATTTTAGCACATGTGGAAAAGTAAGATGTTATAGGCGGGAAAAGTACTTCCGAAAACATTCTTAGGTTTTCTTGATTGTATTCGGTTTGTGCCAATCCCTCTGGCGGACCACATTAAAGGATTTAAGATTTTGAAATGGTATGCAAGGTTTAATACAAGCCAAGCAGCATTACAGAAAGGCTGAAGAGAGAAATCTAACAACAAAAACTTGAAATTTATAACAAGAAGTGTAAAGGAGAACATAGAGAGGAAAAAGGAGAAGAGGAGGAAAAGAGAGAGAGAGAAGGGGGTAAAGTTAAAGAAATAAAGAGAATGAGATGTGAAGATGGTGGAAAAGAGAGACAGATGTAGAATAGGGGACGAGAAAATCTTGAGTAAATCCATGGTGGGGTTTTTGACCTAGATATTTGGGTTCTTTATCTGCTGGAAAATGGTGTCAATCCCTACAAACAAAACGAGAAACCGTTCCATGGATGAAGAGTGAACAAATACTCGGGCCCAAATCCCCTCGCCCTGTGTTCGGTTTCACATGGCATCGCCCACGGATTTACACTCCGATGTTTTCTTGCTCCGCAGCTCCCCCTACCCCCCCCCCCCCCCTTCTCTCCCTCTCCCTCTCACACTCTCTCTCTCTCTCTCCCTCTCTCTGTCCCTCTCTCTCTCTCTCTCTCCCAGGTCTGGCTCTAGTCATTTCGCTTTGATCGATCCAAGCCATACACGTGAGGGTAGGGCGTTGGGGAAGGGGGGGGGGGGGGGGGCTTGAAAAGGTAAACCTGGTGACGAGATAGGAAAAAGGCACGAGAAAGGTAATGTGATGGGCATTCTTGCAGTTAGCGTTCTCATTTGTATACATTTAATCATTGTTTTTAACCAATTTGTATGGGGTGGGGTGTCTGTATGGAGTATGCTAAACCATGGTGATTAGAAAAGTATTCTTTTAAATAGAAAGAAAACACCGGACAAACCTACTGAAAAAAGGCAAATTCTGAGGACCTATTCCGCTCTAGCTCTCTTTATGCAATAAGGAGGCGTATACCCAAAACTGTAATTTTTGTACAGATCTATTATTTGTTAACATTGTTTGGTCTATTTTGGTTAACTTAACAAAGCTGGTCTAAACCCCTCATGCGAAATGTTCTAGCAATGCCCCTGAATAGTATTCTATGCATTGCGTTTTTGTATTATTATCCTATATTAATCAAGACGTCTAACACGTATTTCAATAGTCTGGAGCATGTATTCATGCCTGTTCACGAATTTCGTGACTTCGATTATGAGGGCAAACGAGATCTCCAGTTTTGCTCGATATTACGTTTGCTCAGACAAACTCGAATTTCACTCCGACATCATTCTAAAGTTACAGAACAAGCCAAATTGATAAAATGGCTATGAAATCGGCGTGTACGAAAGCAGCCCGAATTACGTTAATCAATTTTCTGCGGCAAGGTTCTTAAAAAAGTCTGTAGATATTTGTTCTTTCCACCGATATTTAATAGACTCATGGTAGAGGGATGACAAGGCCGAAGGAATGAAACTACATGTACATTGACAATCATCAGCCAGGGGCGGATCTAGCTTTTTGCTAAGCCTAAGGGGGGGGGGGGGGTAGTGAGCACTAATTTAAATTATTTAAAAAATTGCCCCCCGGAATTTGAAAAACAGTGCCGACCAATATTTCGGAAGGGGGGGGGGGGGGTGGGTAGAAAGCACTACCAAAAAAAAAATCGTTTTGCCCCCGACATTAATTTTTTTAAATACTTTTTTTGGGGGCCAGTCCAGGGGGGGGGGGGGTTAAACACCCTAACACCCCCCTAAATCCGCCCCTGCCGTATATGAACAGGAAAAAGATTTGTTGGTAACGTCTGCGTAAGGACAGGCCGTTGAGTCGTTAAGTATAGGGACACAGCCCTGCAACTATAAAGAATGTCGCTAAATGTTATTTTCTACATCAAAACTTGAACCTTTTTCACAACTGCCCCAAGTTACCGTGTACTTTTAAGAACTTATGAATTACCAGGAAGAGCCTTTCACATTTTAACCTTCCTATTCGAACCCACACCGCCCCCCCCCCCCTCGTTATGAAATACGATTTCAAACTATCAGGAAGTGACCTCTCAAGCTATTTGACAGTTCCCTATCTAGTATTTTTTTAAAGTGCTCTTCATGAAACTTCTTGCAAGTGTCGTTTAGTATCATCTCTTTTTCCGAACAAACTTGACTAGAAATCAGTGCTATAATAAGGTTTGATATCAGTTTCATAACGATGATCTCGGATGAGGAGTGACAACAGCCTACTCTTCTTTGTTCTTTTTAGTTCTAAGACATTATCAGTCGAACCCTCTTCTTTATTTGAAGTCAGCGGGCAGTCTTCCCATGAGCACCCGGTGTGAACAAAAGGTCAAAGGTGATATTTTGAGCCTCTAGCACTGTGAAATCGAAGATTCTTCAAGCAGTCATTTCATGGAAAGTAAACTTGAAACCCAGAGACAATAACCACGTCTGTGTATACATCTCTTTGATGATCTAGATCGTTATTCTAAAAAGTGAAGATTTTCATAGCAATTTTAAAAATCTTGTTCCTCCCTTTTTCACTCATCTTCTGTCATCTGTATCCGTCACCTTCTTCGTTGTAGTTACAATTTCGTATTTTACATCTACATAGCGTAGGCCTATTGTTCCTCATTATACTTCATCTTACCAGTTCTCATCTGTTTTCTCATATAATTATAGACAATAACCGTAGCCAGTATTTCCACCAAGGGGCGGTGGGTGGGTGGGTGGGTGGGTGTGAAACATCATGACACTGCATGCATGTAACGAAATATTGTGATGTAGCCGCTTTAATGAAAGCTTCTGAAATACATCGACGAACATATCGAGAAACAAAGCGATATTTTAGATGGATGGGAACCGTGGGGCTGTAGGCCTACTGTGCATGCACTGGTAATGTGTTATCTTCTATATGGACTTTATTCTCTTACTTCGTTCTCCCACATTATTTTGTGTAAAACTATATCTTCATCTCCCTCTTCCACTTGGTCAATCCAGGCACATTTGGATATATTAAAAGTTGAATAAATTCTAAACTGCTTGGGTATTTTAGTAAATATAAATCGGTATATCGGTTGTCGACCCGTAAAGGAGCGTTAATTAAATGTTCATGTCAAAATTACTCTCTCTATCTCTCTCTCTCTCTCTCTCTTTCTCTATCTATATATCTATCTATCTATCATATTCTTTCCGTTCTTTCACTTATCCGCTTTCTCTGTTTCACTCTGCCTGATTTAACTGTCTGCCTACTTGTTTTATTTCTTTTTCTATCCCTCTCGTTCTTCTTTTTCACGCACTTTATACCAACGGACCGAAAGGTAATGCCTACGCAACATGGAAAACTGCAGTTGTCAGGGATTTTATATTATCTGTTTAGCGACGAATAATTGCATTCATTTCCTTCAAACTAACATTAATTTCTACATTACCACTGAGCATGTATAAAAATAAAACCCCAGCATCAGCGGGATTTTGATTGGTCAATGTGCCAAACGGTACGCGCCGCCCGCCGTGCGTACGCATTCCAAACTCCGCGGGAACTTCGCGCCGTAGACCATTGACCTTCTCACATGAAACAAGACTGTAGTCTTACAGAACCATACCCTCATGAATTGCTACTATTCCAGAAGATCTCTTTAATCCCTTCTAATTGACCAATTATTGATTTTAAAAATCTATCTTTACTCTTTAAATAATTATTTTGGGGGATAGGCAATTTGGCAAAATAACTAGTTTTATCTGTTCCCGATGGCGAGGAGATGCTAAATTTTCCTAACATCAAATAGCGATCAATATATGTAATTATTTATCAATTGAAATTCACACTATAAGTTTTGTGTAATATAATTTATTTCTGACTATACAACGCTTGGAATATCTGGTATAACAACAGAACTGTAAAACTTTTGTTTATAAATAGAAATATAAATATTTCATCTTTGGTATTAGTTATTATGTTTTAGATCTTTTTAAGTGCGGTGAATTGATTTTCTATTATTTTACCATTCATAGATCAGGGGATATACTCTTTTCCTCTTAGTACCATATGGAGTAGAAGAGGTTTCAACAGACTGTGTGATTTTAAAAGGAGTATCAAGACATACGAATTGCGTCGACCCTTTTTAGATGGAGGATATATTAACTCGGGATATCAATAAAATTACCCCCAGAAAAATCGACATCTCAGGGCAAACTACAATACAGAAAACAAGATTAATGGAAGGAGGATTATTATGGTTTCTGATCAAATAAAGGTACACATTTTTCAAAATTGATTATGAAATTTTATGAAAAGGAAGAACATAATGTTATTATAAAAGACAACCGTTTGAACAAGAAGAAAATCAATTGAAATAATTATTTTCTTTGATTGAAAAGAAAAGTCGTCATAAACTACAGAAATGTGATAAAAAGTGTGATTTATGAATTGTCTTCTTTTTAACCTTAAGGCCCATCCTTCATTCTCGGAGAGGGCACTTTGCCTAATTTCGAATGAAAAGGTGAGCCCCATAGCACCCCCTTTCTGTTATTTACCTCCGCCAAGCAGTATTTCGCACCTTGGAATTTCAGACACAGTGTGTGGTCTAATCATAGTCACAAATTCAGTTACTCTGCAAATGCTATTTCTCACCATTTTGTTATGCCAATATCCGCGTGTCCATGGCAACATTACTGATGATGAATGTATGTTCGGATAATTTTGATAGTACTCCGAGATTAAACTTTGAATGGATATGTTTAATCAGAAATGTTGTGGAAGGTTCAAGGTTGTATTTTTCTGCAACACCACTTTAATTTATAGGCTATATTAATCATGTCAATTTTCAAAAGCTTTTGTGCAACTAATAAATAATGCGAATTGATTCCTTTCTTAACTATAATTATGATTGTTGGCAATATTTCAACTTTCAAGGTGATTTTGCCAGTAAAGGCAATATATCTAAGCAAAGTTTGCATTTAAAAGCTATTGATAAGTCATTTCTTATTCCTGTAATTATGGTCTTTATTTTTGTCTAGAACATGTTATGAAATACACCTGCTTATCAAGATGTGTGATAAAATATATTCTGTAAAATGATGCGAGATGTGATATTTTATGTACCTTGATCATCTGAGTTCCACCTGAGTTCCGCCATATTAATTTCACTATTTCTTCTATTCAAAGACCTTTTTTGTGTGCATTCTTTGAAGTAATTCCCAAATATTTTCTTAATGGTGATTGATATAATAAAGGCCCATACAATGGACTATTTACATCGTGTAATGGCGAAGTATATTTGTCAAATGTATTATACATGAATAACGACCTTAAATGTATGATTCTGCATATTGGTATATAATAATCATCATACGAGTCTGACATTCGCTGTTCATCGTCTTGCACTAGGACTGTCTGCCCCATATGCACCCTCTCGTGTACTCTTATACCCCAATGCTAATCCAATCATAGAATACGTAGCATTTCATTCGACATTTAAACCCTAATCTCGTTGCCACTCCTATTTGATGAAAACTGTCTGACAAGATCTACGCAACCCCATTTATAAATCCTTCCACATAATTAATTTATCGGATTATTCAAAGGTTCCCGTCAATGACATATTCCTCCAATGCTTCTTAGAATTATACACACACCCCTCCCCCCACAAAAATATTGAATACGAAAAATGAAAAGTTTTGTAAATTTTGCAGTGGTTTGAATTAGGTCATTCTTATTTTTCTCATTTTATTTTTTTCTTCAAATAAAAGCTTCATCAATATTTGAATCCTCACATAGTTTATAAAATAAGCATATCAGGATTCGATTCCTATACTCCAATGGTGTGTGTACGGTTATTTGTCTTAATATTATATTTCTACATGTGTATCTATCTTTGATTTTCTGGTTGTTTTTTTAATAAATACTGTGATCATTGATTTGTATTGTTCTATATTTCGTTTATATGTGAATTCATTGCTTCATTTTTTTTTTATGTGAGTGGAACCCGTATTAAACACAATATTCGTGCTGATCTGGGTGTTCCATCACGCAGGTTGTAAACAAATAAATAAATAAATAAATAAATAAATAAATAAATAAGTAATATATTTTGTTTAAAGTAATATACAGAGATATTCTTTCTCAGGTAATTTCTTTCAATTAAGATCAGGGGCGGATTCGGCATCCTGCATGTAAAAGGAGGTCCACACACAAAAGAGTGGCACAGTTAAGAACGATGTTGGGGATTTTCTTGTTTACTTAATGTATGCCAAAAAGGTTGTAAAAAAGGGCATGGTTCGCCCTGGATCTGCCACTGGTTTAGATCGGTTTTTTGTTTGTACCCCCTTAAAGTCAAAAGTGCCAAAATATGACATATCCCGTCATATGGGCTTTAAACGCGTCGTTAAATGTCAAATATTCTTGATCGAGTTTTGAGAAGTTTAACAAGCGGTAACAAGAAAACGTACAGGGGCGTTCCAACCGAAATCTAATTTATTAGCCCGATTACAAGTTATCTTAATGATCTGCTTTTCCCTGCGTAGAAGCTCACTATCAATGCCCAAAATACTAATACTATAATTGGGCCAAAATAAAAAATGATGATCAAAATAACTGACTATTGTGCATCAACCTTTCGAAATGCTCATAATATGAATTTTCAGGACAATATTTTTTTTATTTTTTTTTAAATATATTTTTTGCGATCTAAAGTTGCCCCACTCGTATGGCACCTGTTTGGCAAACTGATAAAGTGAACAGTTTAGACTGCACTAGGGGGCTATTCTACAAGTTTCAGTTTCGCAGGAACACCTCATTCATTCTAATTTCTATCTTTGATAAATTTGTTGACAATAAGAGCCTCGAAAGTGTCATAGTCGTCGTAATCTTTAGTGGGGTACACCAATCAAATAATTTCTATCAAAAAACAAAATAAACCGTAAGCATAATGTTTGAATGCGATTGCTTTGCGACGTTTATAAGGAGGGAGGCCTTGGAGGGGATCTTTAACTTATTTATTTAACATGCAATCGCGATAATTATTAGGATGCCCTATATACAGGAACGGTCACTTGTCTGTGCCTTCCCCCTTTCTGCCCGACCAGGCGTCAGACGTGGGTGTATACATTTTCCTCAGCAGCCTAGCTACTTCGTCTGTTTCCGCCTCTGTCTCCTTATTATACGTCTTCTTTAAGGAGACTTTATAATTTGGCGCGAATTGGTGATGGCATTAACTGCGTGTACTCGTTTCCCGGTCAGCTTGGTGAACTTAATTCATACAAATTTGACTGGCGTGTTGAATAGGTGGACGATTGTTTACTTCGCAAGCAACACCGAGTGAGAAATGGTGAAAAGGACGAGAGAGAGAGAGGGGTAGAGAGAGAGAAAGAGAGAGAGAGAGAGAGGAAGAGAGGGGCGTGAGATAGAGATAACGTAAATATAGGCCTAATAAGTAAGAAGATACACAGAGAAAGGGAAGAAAAGAACTGATTATGGTGATATAAAGATTATGGTGAGATAGAGAGATGGGGAGGAAAGAAGAGAAGGGGGAAGAGAGAGAGAGAGAGAGAGAGAGAGAGAGAGTGAGATATAAATAAGTAAAAGAGAAGAAAAAAAATCAAGAACCGATGTAAAAGGAAGACCAAAATTGAATGTGCTAATCTGATAAAGAAGCTGATAAGAAAGCAAGAAGGAACTTAAAAACGCTAAAAATTTAAACTAATGGCAAAAATTATAAACGACAAGTGTCTTTCCTGACCTCGATAATGGAGTGGCGACACAGTATATTTGAGTCGGCCTCGCTAAATTTCAGAGCATAATTTCATTAAACCATATTTTAGTGCAACATCATCGTCCACGTTCACGTATAATCTCATACGTGTGTGGTCATTTAGGGTAAGTTGGATTGGTACAATATTCTATATCTGCCATGCTTTAACAAAATCGAAAACTGCTGAAATTAGAATCATGAGATCGACTGTGTTGTTTTTTAAATTGTTGTTGGTTATCAATTATTTCCAGGCACACGATTCAATGTTGTTTAATTTTCTCTCAAGATATAGGCCTGTAGCTTTAGCTATTTCGTGTTATTTGAAGGCGCAATATCAAACAAGGGTTTGTGGTATGTGATAAATGTATCTGAAATCAAGTTTTAAACAAGTTCAGATGCAAACAGCATTGTTATAAGTTAGAGATATCAAATTTGATTTATGCCTCTAATTTGTCTTCAAAATCACAAGTTATATAATTGAAGAGAGCTAGGTAAAGAGATAGAGGGAAAGTGAGAGAGATTGGCAGTGTAAGACAGATAAAATGTATATAAACAAAAGAGAAGACAGAAAGAGAGAACAGGACGGTGAGCGAGTTAAGGATAGGGGTAAGAGGGAGAGAAAGAGAGGGGGTATGGTGAGACGGAGACAAAAGTCAAAGGTATATAAATCTAATGACGAAGGATCGAAAGAAAGAGAACGGGAGAATGAGGTGTAGAGGGGAGACAGAGAGGGAAAGAGAGAGAGAGAGAGAGAGAAAGAGAAGGGTTGGCAGACTGTGAGACAATATAGAAACAATATAAATTAGATAGCGAGATAGATCGAGATTATACAGAGAGAGAGAGAGAGAGAGAGAGAGAGAGAGAGAGAGAGAGAGAGAGAGAGAGAGAGACTAGAAGAGTGAGAGAAAAATGAGAGAGAGAGGAGTAGAATTTGTTTTAATGGTAATACGCATATTGTCGCGACACTCCTCTGTCTCCTTGTTCAAACGGCACCGTGACGCCATCTCGTCCTTATAGTCGAGGTACATTAGAGGGCCACAATCATCTTCGGTCAGTGCCCAGAGTAACCAGTCGGACATTGTCACAAAACTAGTAACTGCTCTTCCTTTTGACCGGGAAGGGGTGAAAATTCACAAAAATATAAAGGGAAGGAAATAGTATTATTTTGAGGGAGAGAAAAAGAGGGTTCGACCTCCAAAAGAGGTTTGAAGCGTGAATGGGGATCTCCCGTTGATGAGTGAGTAGATGAGAGCTAGAATATCAGCTCTTGCGTGTCTTGCTACTTTGAAGAAAAAAGAAGAAAAATCATATTGCACTGCTATGGCTATCTCATATTTACACGACTTCGATTCCTTTGCAAAATATATGCAACTGCTCACAATTTTATATAAAAATGGTCCTATACGGAAGAAAAAAAACGTCTTCGTTAGTTTATTTCAAAAACTCAATTGCTTGTGGCTCATCATCATCAAACATTAAAAAACGAAAACAAAAACGAAGGGTAATGCACCAAAGATTAGATGATTTTAGGAAGGGAGATCAACAACAATAAACGAACAAAAATAAAGAAATTAACAAACAAACATAAAAGTAAAAACAAAATACAAAGGGGGAAAAGTAACACTTTTAATGAGTTCCAGCCACAAACTGATTACTGCTCCCCTATCAATATAGTATCTTACACTAATCTAATAATGTGACCCTTAACCACAAACCTAAGAATATGCTCAATGCTAACACTATTATTACAAAAATGGGAAAGTGTACTGTAATGGGAAAGGGAAGTGTACGTGACTTCTATAACAAGATTGTATCCCCTTGCTTTAGTTTCTTCGACGCCTCTCCACATCATCTATGATTGATGCTATTAAGAGAAGCGTGTCAGAAAAGAAATATTAGTAATTGAGGAAATGAATGATGAGTTAACGTATCATTTTAGGGGATTTCCCCGTGTCTTCCATAACAACATTGTGCTTAATATACAAGAGCTTTGATCTCTACATTAGTAATATGATAATGTCATGGATCAAATTAAGAATTATATTTAGTTTTGTACTTGATGATTTAAGAATATTCTATAGATATTTTATAGAATATTCAGCTAAAGAAAGAAAGAAGCACATTACCAGTTGATGCCATAATAAACAGCAGATCGAGTACATTAATTTGGACGTTCATCAACATAATCGTAGCTCATATAACTTACATCATTGTGTTATTTCTTTTCAAAATAAAGGCCACTCCTCGGGTTTGATTTTCATTTATATTCTACAGCTTTCCTTTTTGAGAAATTGTGATAATTTTTAAACTGGGAAGGATTCGGTTAATCGTGTTTATATAGGTATGTATATACAAGGGGTCGGAATCGTTCGAAATTTGACTAATAGTAAGACAAAACAGTAAAACAAAACAGTAAGAAAAATGTGTTGTATCTTGAAATTAAGAAGTAACTTTAAATTAACTAATTTTTCCTAACAGTAATACATCCTTTTCTTTTTTTTAGATTATTTTTTATCTTGCTTTAGAAATAGATCAATCTTGTTACGTTATTTTAAATTGTTACAAAATCCTCGATCTTCCTCTCATCTTGAAAAGTTGTCGGAACACTTTAAAATACTTTATTTAAGGTTTTAGATAGCTATAAAAGTTCTTTGTCAGTCTAAGTACCACGGATTCAATGTTTAAAATCAATTATGCAGGGTCTAGAAATGTAAACACTGACAAAGACACCTTAAAAGTATTAATTGATTGATTCTGCTCACTTTCCTACCAAAAACGCATCGTGAGGTTGACTCTATAAGATGCCGACGTCACAATGCACTACATGGATCTAAGAATGTTCAATTATCAACGGCCCTATGTCAATATCATGGCCGTATGGCCGCCATCGACGGGCTCCTCAGAAGATGAGAGAACATTCTCATGATGACGTCATTATATCCTAAAGTACAGGCAACCCTCCCTGTAAACAAGATGGCGAAGCTGTTGGCATTGATTTTCATTTTGAGACGCACATTTCTATGAAGAGGGTGCTAAGAAGGGGTCTCGGCGTCTCAATGAGGGGGTCAAACAGTTTCTGATGTTAGGTGCCGCGGGATAGGAGATAGAGTAGAAGGAAATAGAATGAATTATGCAGATATCATGAAATCTCAAGAGTATTCTTGACATTTGGCAACTCATCTTTTGGGGTTTTCGTCCTCTGCCTATACCTTTGTGTCTCTCTTCCTTGCCCCCCCCCCCCCCCTTGGTGTCCCTGTTTCCTTCCAATTTCTTACATTTCGACGTTGCTTCGTCATTATTTCAACGTTATTCTGTTAAATGTTTCAATGATTACTTAATATGTCAACAAAATTAATTAAGAATATCGGCCTCCGTTTATATATCAAAAAAGATTGTGATCTCTTGCACACTTGAATAGTACCATGTCAGTCAGTAGAAAGCATAGCAAGTGTGGCCAGGCTGACGGCCCATGCGACCAATCCCTACAAGATCGAAAATTTCGAACTCAAGGGCCGTCGATTTTCCGTCGATCTTCCGTCGGTCCCATGAACTCTCAAGACTTCCCAGAAGGCATCGAGACCGACAATGTCGGTCTCATGGGCCGTAGGCGCATATTTTATTTACACAACTATTTAGCCACTTCAGTCAAATATACTGTGCAAACGACTAGAGACAGAGTCTAGCATTACCCTTAGCAGTTTTGTTGGATTGTTGGAGCTGTACATGAGTACATACTCGTTATTTGTCTTCTCTTTCATTGTGTATTTTTTTGTTCTCCTTTAATCTATCCTCTTCTCTTTTGTCATGTATTTCTTTTTTTTCTTCAATCTATTCTTTTTATCCTTCGTTATATATTTCTTTGTTTTTCCTTCAATCTATCCCCCAGTTCTCCTTCGTTATGTATTTCTTTTGCTCTCCTTTATTCTGACCTCTTCTCTTTTGTTTTATGTTTTCCTTGTTTCTCCTTCAATCTATCCTTTTCTCGGCTTCGTCATCTATTTCTTTGGTTTAATCTGATAGATACCCTTTCTCCTTCTTTATGTATTTCCCTGTTTTTGCTTAGTCTAGATCTATGATCCTCTGAGCTCTTCAATAAATTATGTATTTCTATGTTCTTACTTTGACTTATCCTCTTCTCTTTCCTTATGTATTTCCTTGTTTTTCATTCTCCATTTCCTCTCCACTATCCTTGTTTTCCCCTTTCTATCATCTTCCCTTCCCTGTGTGTACGTGCTTGCACGTCGCATATATAGTGCGCTGACGATTTAGACTCTTTCACCAGAGCACTTCTTGGAATATTTTCGCGATAATGGCTAAACAGTTGTGTAAAAAAAATATGCGCTGGGCCGTAGCCCATGGAGAATTTGATAAGAGATTCTTCTCATTTAATTCTCTCTACTCAGCATTCGCGTAGTCATGTTTGGAGAGGATGGTGGGGGCAATCTTTCTCCCGTATTGGCTAAGGAGATTCTTAAAAAAATGTCGGTACCTTATTCTCAAGGTCTGTCGGTAAATATGAGTCTACAATTAATATACTATTTGTCGGCATACTCGCTTGGGCTTATCAACCCCATCCTTCACATGATTATCTTGCGCCCCCCTTCTCTTTATCTCTCTTTCTCTTTCTTTATCTCTCTCTCTCTCTTTTGTCTCTTTGTCTGTATCTGTCTTTCTCTGTCACTTTCTCTCTCTCTCTCTCTCTCTCTCTCTCCAATCGAAGCAATTATAAAGCGGAGATTGTCGCTAAAAATGTTCCCCTTCTCCACCCAATAACAGAGATTATCTTCTATTGTCATAAAGATTGCGTTTCATCAGATATTGGCAGTCGAAAATCTGTTAAATCTCAAAAATCCATTGTATTCAAAGTATTACTAAAATTGTCGAATTCTTGATTATATGTTGTTGCTTTTGTTATCAATTTTCCTTGCATGTCAATTTTTACTGTTCGTGAATTTAATTCAAAAATATTATTCAAGAAATATTCTTAATTACATAAACACGAATGACCTGTAATCTTTGACTAATAAAAGAAATAAGATTCTTATGAGCTATCATTATCTATAAAAGTGGGACAGGGTTAAAGCAAAATTCATTTGTGAAAGTTAACAAATTAGCTGCTGGTTTATCAAAAGCAGCGTAATTACAAGTCATGTCAGCATCATTTTCTCTTTCAAAAACAGCCTATTAATAAATATTTCCCCATCAGTACATCTTAATTTCCCCCATTACCACCTTATTACAAGAGAGCTTAACACCTCTATTAAGTCACCAATTTCATTGAGCAGTGTCATTAATAATTGAATTGATACAAAAACCACACATTAATGTATTCATTACATGATAATACAACATGCGATGAAGTTAGTGTTCGTGCTGGGCAGAGCAGCTAGAGCATGCTGTGTTGTATTGTATGACGATGATGGCATGAGTCACGATTATGGGTCTTCCTAAAGAGATTTCAGGTGTGTTTCAAGGTTGGATGATATCCATAATGAGCAGAGGGACCCGAAGGGGGTAACTGCACTTTTATGCAATCATTCGACTACCCCTAAAGTGTGATCAGACGACGACGACGTGTTCAGAGTACAACATACTCCTCAACTAAGGGCGTCACTGGAGGGGGTGGATGGGGGGGGGGTATAGGGGTGAAACCTCATTTCAGAACTTTCTGCCATTAAAATTGAATATCTTTTAGGAAATCGCAAATATTTGATAATTCAAATTGGAATGATTAGGAGTTGGGGGGGGGGGTGTTAAAAACAACGAACGTTAAGCTCTACCATGTTTATCCTTGTCGGAAAATTAATCTAAGATTGCGAGGAGCCTGTCTTATCTTTTTTTTAATTAAAAAAACAGCATTGTCCGTTGTGTTTTCTGTTTGTTTGATGGTACATTTATTTTTTTTATTTTCTATTAGTTTTGAGGGAAATTGCACCAATTTTGCTTGCCATACTAATTTTTATCCGACACCCCTCCCCTTAATTCGCATTCGTTTTAAATAGGTGCGCCTCTTTCCTAACTATAAGCAACTGGCCTCATTGTTCACTGTCTACATCTAATTTTCTTTCGCTGCCTCTATACTTTATCGACCTAAGCTTTGCCTTTGTGTCTTCACAATATTCCTTGCTACTTTTAGTCTCCGATATTTACCTGCTGCTACTTACTACATGTCAACACAGAGGAGATTGCTTTGCTCTTACGTTGTTTATTCTTAAATGTCTATAATTATCTTTCCTATTTTATGAAAGGGGGAAGGCGAAAGATGGGGATTAAAATAATCTTAAGTATAATTCAGTCCAATATCGTGCAGCTAGATAATTATCGGTGTAAAATAAGCAGTTAAGTTATTCTTAATCCGATGCATGAACAACATTTTCTTGGATCACGACCCTTGAGTCTTTGCATGACCCGAGACTATCGTCATTGTAGTCTTATTCAAATGTTAATGTAGCTGATATCATTATATACCGTAGTACGATTCGGGTATCTATTTATAATTGTCATGGTTTAGGGCCTATAAGGGGCACGAAAGAGTATACTATAGAGAAAGGTATAGGGACACATTTTTGCTAGTGGGGCTGGCATCTCTTGCCCGAATATTAACTTTCGAGTTTCTTACTGTTGTGAGAGAGCGGAACGGGCGAGCCAAAAAAGGAGACTTTTTATTCTATTTTTTCATCAAAGTACTTTTTAGATTGTAAGATTACATATTCGGACACCTCCCTGCCTATAGAAAATGTGACTGTTCCCCAAAAATATTGGTCGATATTTCTCGGGGGCTATGACCCACAGCCCCGGCCCCGCCTTCTACACTGTAAAAAAGAATTTGTTCATTGGTAATTTTTACGTATTTTTTCCATGTAGAATTTACTTGAAAACATTAGTTTTGCCACTTACGCACTAAATTTAAGTCTTGCTAACTCAAACTTTCAATTTAGTAGAACATACGTGGAATATTTAAGTAAAATCAAATACTTAAGAACTTTAAGTAATTTCAGCTTGTATTAATTTAGTAATTTTAACTCAAAATCAGAAATTATACGTATTACTCAAACAATTTATGTTGATTATTCTTATCTTTTTAAAGTAAGGACCGATGCAGTGCGTAATAGAAATATTTACATAATTTATGAATATTCATTAAGACCAAATTAAACTCTTTTAAAAATAAAACAATTCTTTTTTGTGGTTGAATCAAAATTTAAGGACTTTAAAACATTTACTAATTCATTTAACATGGCTAAGCAAAGACAAGACAATTTTTAATTGTTACCCAGTTCAAAACAAATCAAAACTTGATATTTCAGGAAATTGTCAACCAATTTTCCTTTTAAGATGCTACGATCAAGTATATATAAAATTTGGAGCCTTTCAATATGTGTCGAATTGAAGCGTATGTAATAGTTTGTGATGGTGGTAGATATATATATACGGTTAAATCTTAAATAGAAGTAGTGTTAGTGATTAGTGATTAATCTTAAATAGAAGTAGTGAATGATTAATGGATGTTACTTGTTAGATTAGATGGGTACCAAATCGTGCAATATGTAATCCTATCATAGCTTTTTTTTAATTATCTAAAATGATTACAATACTTAAATTATTTACGTTAATGTAACTCGATTTAACTGAGTAAAAATTTATTCAGCAAAATAAGTAAATTCTACTTAAGATGCCGTAGGTAATATTTACTTAATAAAAATCTGCGGGTTTAACGAAGTTTGCCACTGTTCCACATATACGACATGGACGGGTGCGGTCAGTCAACGGTTTGGGGGCAAGGGATTGTGTAGAGCTCACAAACCCGCAAACCTTGTCTGAATGTATAGATAATGTAAATACATTGAAATGTAAATGTGTGCCATAAGATGAGTCACTGTATGTTGATGATGATGTAAGATTCATGCAGTCGTTCATACCTGTCCGCATTTTGACGGTTAAAAGCCTGTGTGATGGTATAATGTGCATGTTGCTATGTGTGTGCGCATACCTGGGAAATTACGAATTATGCATTCTCTGCTAAAAACACGGCAAGTGAACTTCAGCTAGTCTTGGAAAAGATGCTCGATTTAAACATCAGCATCCAGCCAGTCAATACATTCCGAAATCTAAATTCAGTTTCTTAGTGATAACCTAGCTGATAGGGGGCACATAAGTCAATAAAGTCAGTATCAAACTTGCCAAAGTTTTAGATTTAGTCTCATATATGTATCAAAAGTATTATGACTTTTATTTGTATTTGTATATTAATCATGTTGATAATTCAAGAGTTATCATGCTTGTACTCTTAAATGACACATAATATGTCAGAAACAAATTAAGTAAGATCATAGCGGTACACAATCATGTGCAAAACGAATTAGTTGGCAAATTGTGAAATTGATTATACGATCCGTCCTGCATTGTTTGTTACATTACAGTACTATCTCATTATCTATACTAAGTCTTAAAATAGCCCTTCAGATAAAACATGTAGGATGTTCTCTATGAAACTATAGTTTATATACGACATTCATCCCATTCATCTATGTTATGACCATTCGCAAAATAATCCCCTAAAATGAAAATTAAATGAAAGAAATAAATGGAATCATGATGTTTAAATTACCCTTACCAATTCTATATTGCCACAAAAATACGTTCGAGTGTGTTTTGAATAACCATGCCCCGTTTCCTCAGATTTCTTAGGATAGATTATTGTGGAAACAAATTTATTGAAAGATACTTCTAATGTGTAATGATAACAAAAGAAAATGTATGAATGAAATCAATGGCAATATTTTGCTTTAACATAATGGTGGAAATGTGAAAGGCATTCCTTCTCAATGCATTGATGCATGTATTTAAATTAAGTATACACGTCATGTTATGAATGCCAGGAAGGAATGGGCCTTTAAGCGATAAGTTGTAATCGTGAAGTGTTGAATTCAATTTTTCAAAGAAAATTAATCAGATGTCAAGAGGTGACGGCAACGAAATTTATGAGAAGTTTGATATTATTGTGTAAGTTCCTTTCTCTTTGGCAATCTTACAGATAACACTGACCACGAGTTAATGATTTAATCCCTTAAACCTTCCTCCTCTCAAACTCTGTCTCCTTTATTTCTTCTGTTTAATCCCGTCACCCTAACTTATTCACAAACACACATCCAAATCAATTTCAACAGCTGAAGTCTGTTTGATTTTAAGTCAGATTGTCGGAGCACCTTTCAGAAGAAGTAAATGGGACAAAGTTATCAGACTTTCGTTGACAGGACGCTGTTCCCAAGCGAATCAAATAAGTGTAGATATTCAAACGCGGGAAGGGAAAGGCAAAGGGGTAGGCCGGAAGTCACACACGGGAAATGAATCATGGGACTGGGCATCGCCCACCATATATTTATCGCATTCTGACTTTTTTGATGGATATTTCATGACTATTTCTTTTATCGATCTTTGGTCTTTGTATTCTTTGGCATTTACTGGGATTAGAGAAACGGCAAAATGAACTAATTGGAACTTGATCTGAACCACGAATTACCTGTCATATTCCATAAGAGTCTAGAGATTTAGTGTGTTTTTTATTGACAAGGAGTAGAAGAGATGATTAGGCAAACATGAGTTGTGTTTTTTGCGATCAGCGGCATTTAAGATATTAACGTTTACAATATAAATTCATTTTGAATATCATTCTGTTAGTAAGTGGTGTCTAAGACTACTTTTTATTTTAAAAAATCATGAATAAAATGATGTAAAACAAACGTTTAAATGGCTTATTATCTACTGCACTGATAATATGTTAAAACTGCATTGCAAATTAATAAAAATAGAAATAGTTTAAGATAATATACAATCGGCCAAAGTTGTCGCGGTGTTATACACTCTTCTTGTGTTGTGTAGGTCTATTACATTGTCAGGATTTCGAAGAATCTTTATCATTATGCTATTTTTCTTTCTATTTTATTAGCTAGAAAACAAAATTTGCGCTTCAAAATTCGGATGTATATCTAATTTCCTCTTTTCTCCGAGTATATAGGATCTTTATAAGCCTATAACTTTACTCTCATAGCAAAATGAATGAACATTTAATGTTCAGTCCCATCCCATCACGCTGATCAATGTGCAGGGAATATCAGTCATGAATGTTACTTAATAGATACAGCGGTGTATTCGTTAAGACGGAAAGTGATATATTAAAACAACGAAATAGGACTTCAATAAACCGTCATGCATTTATCCAGCCACCTTTCCTGGTGTATTTTTGACCCCCATAACTTTAAATATTCCATACACACACAAATACCTCTGATTTAATTCCTTAGAGATTGCGCGCAAGAGTAGCGATGCGCGACCGTACAGTTCGCGTTTAGTGAAACGAAGCTTCTCTACCCCATGTGTCATCCTACCCCATCTTCATCTCATCACCACCACCACTACCATTATCATCACCATCAGCAATAGCCTAACTCATTTATTCTACCACGTAGCATCATTATTTATCGTCTAATGTGCGATTAAGCATGAAAAGATTACATGGTCCTTAAAGAGGAGAGGGGGCAATAACAGTGATCTTCATTCTTCTTCCACCATCGCCACCATCTCTAACCCGTTTATTCCACCACATAGCATCGTTTTTTCCGTATAATGTGCAATAAAGTGTGAAAAGATAGTACAAAGTTTGGAGGGAAGCAGTGAGAGTGATCCTAAATGTTGAGGTTGGTGGGTAAAAGACAGAATGATATGCAACGGAATTTATTGGTATATTATGTCCTTTTGATTAAATTATGTTCATGCATTTTTAAACTGAACATTATTTCGGTCATCTACTGTACATTGAATTCATTCAGTACTTTATCAGAATGATGTGTAATTTAGAATATTTTTTTTTTCTTCAGTTTTCAGATATTCTTACATTATTTAGTTGAACTATTTATACTCAACAAAAAAGGGCACCATTGATTACGTATAAACATTTGCATTATACCCATCATCTAATGAAATGCATACCTCTTTCTATTCAGATCAGTGCTTCCATTTCTCTCCCACATACACACGGCGCACACCCACACTTTCATAGGCACACCCTCACCTACATGAACGCACACGCATGGTAATTTTTGCGCAAACTAGTTACTTGCTTTGCGATTTGGATACGGACCCGCGCGCACACAGTGCACTCTCCCTTTCTGAAGTGTTTTTGATGCTGTTTATGGTGTAAGAAAGTGGCGATCCGATATTACAGTCATGTTTAGGTTATAATTTGGGATGCTCTGCGAGGCTTTACGCTTATTCGATTAAAGTTATGCATTGATACTTCCGCGGATTATTTCATAGTCGAAATCACGGCCATCTGTTCAACAATAGGTGACGAAAATTGTACGAGGCTAAGGAAAGCTGTCGTGATGGTGTTTGATGATGGCATGTTACCTAGCTCCGGAATACACAATTGCATTAACAATTTTACAAAGTGCTTTGTGTATAGCAATAATGAACCTAAGGTTATTTATAATGCTGTCCAAAGGGAAATTTATTATGATGAATCTAATTTAATGTTTATTGAGTTCTTGTAAACTATTTATTATTTTATATTAATGAAATGTGTTCGAAACAAATATAATAATGTGTAAACTGCAAAAGGAAAATGGATTCAGCCATACATTAACTCAGAGATAATATTATTATGATAGTAATCACAAAACACACAAAATATATCTTGAAATCATATTTTTAAAACATCAATATTAAAAAATGAAAATGAAATAACGATGTAAATAAATCGAATTTCGACATTTGGATGTTGGCATTAAAATATCATCACTAAAGGACAATAAAGGTGGGATAAACGACAATGGTCGCCTTCCATCGTCATCAGAGCTAATCGCTACATCGGTGATTGAGTGGCACATGAACAGTCTCATAATTATCCTATGTCATAGATATGAGGTAAAATAATAATCCTTTTGTCCGATTTGGACGCATCTTTTAGAGGTTGAGTAAATTTGCTGAAAGGTTTACTCAATTTCTCGCTTCGTGTTTGCACCTCCATCATGATTGTGCTTGGTGTGAGAAAAGGGCGGTTGGTAGTCTTCAAACTCTAGGCCGAAAAAAAAGATGGTAACTAAGAGAAAATGAGAAAAGGTAGGAATGGGCAGTGGCGTATCCAGAAATAGATAAAAGGGGGGGGCGCCTCAATAACTGTGGAACCATGGCAAATAGTAGTTGTTTGAACGGGGTTGGTGGGGGTGGAGGGGGGGGGGGCTTGCGACGACTTCTAATATCGGATAAACCACTGAATATTGGGCAATGTAGTTATTTTCATGGTGGAGAGAGACCATTTTGTTTCTGGATAAAAGATAACATTATTTTTTTTCTTCAGCGTTCCCTTCTGACGAGTTACTTCTGTTTATCAAAGTGACTGCTCATTTCAATCCATGTTTTTAACATGGTAATATCAGTATCTCAATGCCTTTTATTTTGAGTGATAAACCGTAAATTTGGATTTAGTAAATGAAAAGACAAAGAAGACAAGAATATTAGATTTCTACTTATTTCATTTCATTTCATTTTATTTTATTTCAACACGGAACACTTGATTCAGCCAATGGCTTTTCCTCTGCAGGTCCGTGCATACATAATAAAAATCACAAACAAAGTATATACAATTAAAAAAAACAGTAATCATGCCTTTTGCTATGCTACAGTACTTAAAAGGGTGATCAAATCATATTGGCTGTCTAGACTAGAATGATAATGATTACAATTCAATTGATGGCTCAATTATATTTTAATACCGACCTTATCTGGTTGTGCTTTAAAGAAAAAATTGAGCTTTGGACAAGGGATTGCAGTGTGAAGAAAAAAAATGTTTCTAAGCAATGTGGAAAGGTGGATTGTGTAGTAAGAATTGATGTATATTGTGAGGTTTCGAATCATCAAAAATATGATAAGAAATTGACTCGGCCTTTCTAAAGATCATAATGCACAGGATACAGAAATATGGATATGGGACTACACACAATTATGTGGCATGAGAGTTTGCTTTAAACATTTTCAGCTATTTCTTGTCATAATATTCCAAATATTAGGGCATTTGAAGAGTTATTTTTTCTCAAAGGACATCTCTTCTATGATATTCTTCCAACTATAAATTAAAAAGAATGAGAAAGCTTATAATACAATATTATTTTTCGTCTTTACCAGAACTCAAAATCTCTTTAAGTCGATCGGTAACTAGTTAAAATGCATGCAGTTATTCACATTATAATTCTTTTTCCCCCTTCATCATCATTGAGCGATATCGTTACTTTTCACGGTTGCCTTGGTAATGACTGAAGTTTATTATTCATCATCAGTATATGAACAAATTTAAAGCGTGATATAAAAATTCTGGTCATCCAATCTAGGTTAGATGATAACCTCCTCAAGACAAGTCAGAGCGGCTTATTGCTTATACTAATCATTTGGAGTTCGGCCAATGGCCAATATTCAATAAAACATTTGAAATATTATTTTGCATGGTCGTGTTGAGGTAATACTTTCCACAAGTACAACGTGTGAATGTTGAAAACTTTTAGTATGCAACACGAAGAACATCAGTACAGTGGCTCATGACAATATTAAGTAACATAATATTTTAGTAGACCTATACGTTTCGTATTGGCTGTAGAGTCTAACGCATGCGTACCATGCGTTATCCCAACTCTACGATGCCCTATCCCACCGCTGCCTCTCCGACATTCCAACTCCCTGCTCTGGCTAACTATCACATTGCAACACCTGAGGTATAGCACCAGATGGGTGGGGTTATGGGGATCCCCCCCCCCAAAAAAAAAAGGACAGGTAAGAAAATAATACATTCCTTATCATAGAACTGGAAATGTCGGGCCCCTCCAGACCATCCCCATGCTAAGGCCACTACCCCCCCCCCCCCCCCCCCACCACCACCCCTCCCTGTCTTGACTGGACGCAGGCTACGCCACTGTGTAATGTTATACGCCCGATATCCCACTAGGCGTAGAGAAGCAGGCGTAATTTTCCGCCAGGGACAACGGTATTCTCTGATGGGTTCCATGCTGTGCTACAATCAGGTCTGCGAGGACAAACTAGTATAGCGTTTACCTGGCGTGTTACCTGAATATCAAGTGACGATTTGATTGACGTGCACAGCAGAGCTTCGCCGTGTGGGCCCCCGTAAGGTATGCACGGGGACACCACAGCGCGCAGCATGCACGTACGGTTTAGAGGTGAGTGTTTCGAGCCCGAACCGACCCCTTCTCGCTCCCGATTGGAGGGCATGTTATTTAGTCATCCCAACCTTGTCACACCCGCGTGTGAGCCGAAAAATACATAGAAATAAAGGGAGTTAAAAGAAGAAAGAGGAAAGAAACAGGTAGAGAAAAGAAAGGAAAAATAATAGAACACACGACGGGTGCTCATCATCATTTTTTTCTTGATTTTGCATCTCGCGAGAGGGAGGAGGTATGTACCTTACCTGGGGACTGGCTGTGAGGTGTATATGCACGTAGGCTATTAAAAGGGGATTCTTCTTCTTTCACTCAACAACTTGCACAATCACTCTCTCACACTCACTCTACATCAGTGTGTGTGTGTGTACCGTATCACTTCTAAAGAGAGCCGCTGACGCATCTCCGTCGCACCTTTCCGAGGCCTCCCGCCGTGCTTGGATGCATGCTAATATCACTGAAAACTTGTGTGGACCTTACTTTCCGCTCACCAAGACGGCACTTCTTCCTTTTCTTCTCCCTCTGCAAATTTTTTTCTCCTAAAAAGCTATCGGCAGTATCCAGGTGTGTCATCTACTGCTTTAATATAAAGAGACAGTCCTTCCAAAGAGGGAAGAGGGAGAAGTACACAGCCTCTCCGAGTATTTACGAATTAAATGTACTTTTATTTGAACAACCGGATGAATGCGTGCTTTGGGATTTTCATCCTCTCATGGCAAAGGGTCCTCTCTGTAAATGTCCACTTTGTGAATAAATCGTAGATTCGATCTCGTTCTGTTTGACTATCCGATCGATGAGCGGTGCTCACCTCTCGTTTTACCTGCATTCGACGTGATTCATCAAGGGCGGGGCGCCCGCAGAAAAACGTGATCTTACCTGCTTTTCGGAAGTGAATGAATGAAAGCGTCTTTGCTTACCTCAAAACTCGCTACAACCCTACGAAAATAGACACGATAAGAAGGAAACCGGAATAGAGTAAATTTCCGACTTCGTTCAAGGACGTTCCTGCATCCTTATTTTATAAGAGATTTATGATTCGGAAAGATTTTGGAGGTGATTCTGAGGGGGACGAATAGTTGAAGAAGTTTTGACAGCTTATTTTTCGTATGAGGGATATTCCTACTTGAAGACAGTGAATACGACGTCCTCCAAATCGGAAGGACATCGCTCTTGATCAGGAAGACTCAGCTTTGTTTGACCCGCTTTAAGGGTATCCAGGTGTGCTCTTCAGCCAGCCTAGAGGGTCTATTCACAAAGGTGTCAGCGAGCATTATCCCCCTTTTGTTTCGTGAAGGGGGTTCTCCTTCTCCACAAACACAAAAGCAATTGGAACGTTTAAACACCGCGTGAAAGGGAACAAAGGTGCACCCCGACACATAAACAGGGGTTATGATGTTTTCAATAAAGGTACAGGTATTGGAGAAATGAAAGGGCAGTAGTTTCATATCTTGTTGGTGTATTGTAGGGGGCACACATGCACGTTGTGTATGACATCTCGGTGTAAAGGAATGAATGACTGCTCGCTGCGGTGTCTTGTCTCGCTTGATGGAACGTTGGATTCGACGAGGAAGAAAAAAAGAGAGAGACTTGCTTGAAGGAGATATCCCACCTCCATCACTCATCCTCTATATATTCGCGGCTTCTTGGTTTTCTGGTTAAACTTTTCTGCTCTAGATGCGCAATCCGCGATCGATGTCCCCCGCTATTCATTCTCTACAATCATACATTCTACGTTCTCTTTGAACTTGATGTGGAAATTACCAGAGTGGAAAGCTTAGGGATTATTTTCAGATGAAATATTTGGGAATGCAGATAGGTTCTTTAGGCATTGAAGCGGAGTGGTGTGATGTTTCGTCTCATTTTTGAATGCATCATCTCTCATTCTCTCTGTGTTAACGCGGCTGACAACAGACTTACAGCTGTGACCGAGTTATGAAAACTGGATTTTATATTCGCGTATACAAGCTTCAGAGCCAAACTTTTTAACTGAATCACCGGGGGATTTTACCTGTCATTTCAGTGTATGACTTTAACGGATAAATCGCGCCACAAGGCAAAACTTCCCAGGTGAGTTAATGAGCCATGGAGACTGTCACTTCTTTTTGAGTAGCCTATTGTTGTAGATATGACATGATGAGTTATAATTACATTTCTGAAGTGGGTTAAGGCGGCTAGACCACATCATACACATTTCATGCCTTCATTGTACATAATTTATAGATAAACGAGATACAAAATAATGAACATTGACATCCGAGTTTTGTTAGATCTTACACTAAGTATGTGTTGTAACCAGTCTTTTCCAGTTTCAGTGTGATTGTGGCGGGGTGGAATAATGTACATGCAATAATCATCAAAACTTTAGCGTGACCGTCAGCTGTCTCCTCTGAAAAGGAAAGGTTTTCTAATTGTTTTTAACCTTATCATCAAATAATGAATGTATACTTAATTCTCATTCGTAGAAACAATTTAACTTCATGTACTTGTGTGATTATTATCAAAATGGTATTGTGATCATTACACGCTAAACTCTATTCTCACTTGAACAAGTACTCCATTGCATACATAGTGTGAAATTTAGATTAATTATGTACCACGTTGATTTATTTATTTCAAATACATGGTTTCGAACTGAAAGGCTTATACTTCTGAAACTCATTTCGAAATTTATACTCAGGCAAGTGATTAAGACAACTCAAATAAAGCAGTGGTCTAATTAATGTTACCAATCGGTGATGGTGTTTGGGCAGCGCCTTATACCACTTTTATTCATCATGATTTGAATTGATATGGTAAGGCATTGTGAGGTTTTAACACTACATTTTGGGGTTCAACCCATGATACATAGCAAAAAGCCTAGAAGCTGGAGGTAATTACGGTCACCACAATGACGGGGTTACAGTGGAACCATACAATGCGTTGAAAACTAAAAAAAGTTAAGAAAACATGACCGAATTTCTGATGAAAGGAACATGAAGTTGGAGGGCGCAAAGGCCAGGCAACCCAAGAAAAATAGAAAAGAGGAAAGATCCACATGGTGGAGAGGACCCCTCATACATTTTGGTGGGTGATGCCCGTGGGTTATTGGTCGATGATAACGTTAAAATAATTTCATCGCCTGCAGCAGGTAGGATGGCGTGCTCGGATTGCGGGTGATCCCTGCCAGAAAGTGCGGCGTGAAAGGTGATATGAGCACCGTGGAATCGGAGAGACACATCCCCATCGAACGACAGGGATGGCGATGGATGGGCCCGAGTGGAAAAGAGAGGGGCAAAATCTAGGCTAAACATGGATCCTGGCATAAAATGTCATGCCAGATGAGCAAGGGAGAAGTTGAGAGAGTGCTGGCTAGGGGGAAATACGAGGGTGTGATGAACTGAGAGAAACAAGGGGGAAATGAAAGAGAGGAACAGGAAGAAGAAAGAAGGAAAAAAAAGGGGACGGTTCGATACTAACATAGTGTACTCTTATGTCCATAAAGACGAGGAATATTTTGAGAAATAAGAAATGTTCTATTAAATGGCATACGGTTATTTGAACGCAAGGTCGTGAAAGCCTCATAATCAACAGCAATTTGATTTTTCATTTACTTGTAATTATATAATGAGAACAAAATCTAGACATGGACAGGAATGAAGGCAATTGCAATTATTTTACGGGAATGTGTCACCAGACATTTCTAAATCTTCCGAATCCTGTTGCAGCCACAGACTCCGGATTTGACCACGGCTTTGACCAATGAGACACTTATACTAATTAGTCATTGCCCCCTGAAATCTCAGAAACTCTCACATACCTTCTTGGTTTATATCATTTTGAACTGAAAACAAAATTGACAAGATATTGGTCACCAGTTGCGTTGGTTTTGTGCATAGAAAGAATAATTATGTGACCCCAATTGAAAATTAATTAACGGTAACTTTAGTAACTATGACTATATTCCATAATGATGTAAATTTGCAAATCCAGAGATAATTGAAGGAAACCGTATCTAAAAGATGACGATTACATGGTTTTGAAAAAGAGCGCATATAGGTGCGTCTAATTTTATAGGAGTTGGCACAGAAATGTAATGGGTGAGCCTTCCACCCCCTCTCCGGATCCACCTGAGTTTAAAAATCCATGTTCTTAAAAAAAAAAATGAATGAGGATATAGGAAATTTGCATGAACGATGAAATTAACTTATGAAGTAAAGGCCTCAATAAATCTTTAAAGACTATTCTATATAAGATAACTGCAAACTGGATAATTATCCATTGAAAAAAACTACCCCGGACAATAAACTACCTCCTAAAATAGTTGTCCGATGGTAATTGGGGGCGTGGTTGTGACAGCTTATTTTCCGGGGAGTAGCAATATTATATCATTTTGTTACTAATAATAGGCCCCAAGAACGACGTTGTCACTGTGAAACAGTGACCAGAACCTTTTCAATTTCTATTCTGTGCAGTTTGATTGGTCTATTATTATTATATTATTATTGGCAAAGACTAGTGTCATCAGTAAAGAAGATATTATTAGTCATGTTCTGTTATTACTGAATCATGATGCCAAATACTTGAAATAATTAGATTTTATTGTAAAACCAGTTTTCGTCCGAAATAACACTGAAAGTCGACCACGCAGACAAACAATAGTTTTGTTGTAGACGGTATTGAAAAAAAGTATGTTATATTTAAAAGACATCAATCTAAGAAAACATTACTTTCTATCTTGAAATGTTGGAGAGGGAGGAGTGAGTACAAAGGCTGTACCATGGAAGCAAAATTTAGCCGCCCATGTTGTGCTCTGACACGAACTGCTTTGTATAATGCGGCATGAAACCTTATCTCAAAAAAGAAAGACATTATTGAAAGATTCACAATACAGGAAGTTTGAAAGTCCTGCAATACGATGATAATCATTTAAGAGGGAAATAAACATTCGAAAATGTGGAGACCAGAAAATCCGAGAGGTTATAAACCTTTGCTTTGTTGGGGGTGCATATTGGGACTGCAAGAAGAAAAACAAACCTTTTTACAATCGCACGCGGAATATTGGAGTCTATTTCCTAATGAGAATACACCGCCTTGTTCGCATTCTATCAAGGTTTGTGGTGCAGGTGTGTGGCAGATAGCTCCACCTTTATGCTCGAAAATAAAAGGATTCATTGAAAAACAGCTTTAGGTTTGCGAAAAACGAGAACCACAGCCTAGCTCCAAGAAGGTGATTAGCATTCAGGGCACGAACACGTGACGTGCGCAATGAATAAGGGTACCGCATTATCGGGCCGTGTGCAAAATTTCGCACCGTTACGGCAAGGTGAGAAATTCTTTATTTAAACTTTCTATTAAGCAAATCCCTCCTATTATTTAAACAATGCGGCTACAGCAAGATAAAAGAGAACGTGGTGGTTTTCACTGTTTACGTATAATGGACGAACGGCATATCGATCGCTTACAACAATTGAGTCGTTCAAAAAGCAACGAGGCGAGTAAATTGCCTGTGTTACAGGTGTTGAAGGTATATCGCCTCTTGTTTTTTTATTGCTATGCAGGTCCATAGATACTGAATACATTTCAAGAGCTAGGAAACGATTAAATTAGTTTGATTGATTTGATAGAAAAGTATAGGTAGTGATCAGGACACATGAAGTATTTTCAAATAAGTCCGCAACTTTGAGAGGCGATTGCAAACTATATTTGTTATTATTTTATAAATAAAATAGGCAATCAGGTAGAACCTCTGAAATAGAATAAGACAGATGGGGTGATTAAACAAAATTGTTAAAACTTATTAAAATTACAATTATTGTCAAAATGTGTCACTGGACTTTCTGAATTGAGACTTCTTGAAATAATGAAAAACCTGTTCTCCACTGGCTTCTTTTTCTTTCTCGAAAATAAGTTTTTTTGCTCTTCCTCTCCTTTTCTTCCCCATAAATAAATGATTGTGCAGGCCTAATGTGCTTGTCTGATTTTATTTTATTTTCCCCGATTCTTAGGCACTATGTCTCTTGAAATTCCTCCGTTCGTCCTTATTCATATTTCCATTTCCACCACTTTGCTGACATCCTAGTATTAAAATGAAAGAATATAGCCCAATCATCGTCTAAAGTTATATTGTGTTGTGAGTTTTGTGACACCATTGCATTGAGGTGAATTGCCACGTTTATCCACTGAAGTCTGAACTCTACTTCGCACAGCGATTTATGAGAGTTCAGCGGAGGCGGTGTAATATTATTTCAAACAGCGCCATCACATTTACATTGTCAAGGAGTTTTCATTTTTGAGGGTTCAGCAACACTACTTTGGTTTTATTTTGCTCATTCTAATTATAATAATTTGAATGTGACAATATACATGACCAGAACTCTGCAAATTCACATCGAATCAGATTCTACCAGGCCAGTGTTATTCACTAGGTCGAAGGAGGGGGCGGGGCGGGACAGTCAATTGGGGAAGCGCAGAGTAGAATAAAAGTGCATAGAAGCTCTCTGTTTCAAGAGGGAGGGGCAGCAGATTTTCCCTTTGTGGATCCGCCCATGACCGGTCGAAAAAGCAAATGTTCGTTTATAGTTGTGTCAAAAACGGGTGAAATATCATTCAACGTGATTAAACTTCATATAAGCATAATCTTTGAGGAAAAAACCCTACAACCAATGCTATACAAAGCAGACTGTTCAATAATGGGGGGAAAACCAGACAGTAACTGTTGACTATGGACGGACCTGTTTAATGATCTTTTGTATGAATCTCGTACAGTGAGAACAGAAACAAGCTCCACATAATGTGCCAAAATGTGCTCGCCTCTAATTGCTTAATTGACCGCGTTTCTCGTCCCTCAATCGATTCGCAGGCACACATCAATCAATCGACCAATGGGAAAAGATTAGAACGGGCAATCGGCGTGCACCTGCACACTTACCAATGCAACTCATTTGAATGATAGTGGTGAGGCTACCCCCTTTTTTGCACAGCTAGCTGGAACTTCAAACCACATTGCGTGATCAAATTCAATATCATAACCCCCCCCCCCCTTATCTCTCTCATCAGCATTTTTAGCTCAGCATCTTCCTACAGATTCATATTAATCATATTTCATCATCAGTTTAGTTATTATTTTCACATCCTGCTGTTCTTTCTTAAATGTGCCTCTCGGATAATATAGTTTTCTCCCTTGCATAAAATCATGGGAATATTTTTTAATGTATGCCTGCCTCTGTGTTATAACTTATTTTCTAAATTCTGTGAGACCTAAAAAAAAAAAAACCCGGTATACAATACTGTTGCATAATAATGTGAGACTATAGGAAATTGGTTTTACAGGCTAATATCGGTCGCCAATATAGATGACAGATTACAAATTGTTTTAATCTGCCGCAATACTTTGATCCAGGGACGATGGAGCAGATCAGAAAACTCTCCACATTGTTTCATTATTTCAAAACTACCCTAAATACAAAAAGGAGAGAAAATCTGTATAGCCTTACAAATTGTTATTGAAAAAAAAGGCTCCTTCAACGAAATGAAACGCTGTAATAACATGACATTTTAAAACGCCATATATTTAGTATCTTTCTTCTTCAAACAACCTAGAATGTGTCGGTTCAATACAGCTTCTCCTTGATAAGCTACTTTTTCGGGTATAGTATCATTTTAGAAATACAAATGACCTTTTATTTGTTATAGTATGAAAATAGATTCTAAAATGTATAGCCAGTCAATGCGAACTCTTCCCTGAACATAAACTTCTTCTTTTTCTTCATCCGTCCTTTTTCATATTATTATTGTTATTAATATTAATATACTATTGTTTTTATTAGCGTCATCATCGTTATCATTATTATTATCATTATTTAATAGCATTGTTATCATAAATGTTATCATTGTGGTGGTTTTTGTTGTTTTGTGATGCTGGTGGTGTTGTTACTTTTGTTGTTATTATAATCTCTGTAATGATCAATATTTATATTATTTTGCTTGCAATAGTGTCGGGGTATGTCAGTTATGACCGGCAAAGTTTATGATAAACTCAGAAATAGGGCCTTTACTACTATACCAAACAAATACACCCTTCACCGTGATGTGTAACTTTCTGTAAATTTTGTAAGCAGTCGCGAAAGTCTGAAGTTTTACCATATGTATCATGCATGCAGGCTCATAATTTATTGATGTTCCCATAAAAACCATAGGCCTATGGAACTATGAGAAAAGTTGCATATTATTTTTTTTAATTTGTTTATAAAGGTCGTATAGGCCTACCCTCTTTTAAAATAAAAATGTTGAACTTTACATTCACGTGCTATCCTGGCACTGCTATATTCATTGTACTAACTTTGGTTCCATATCTACATGTGGGTCCTCATTGTTTGATGGAAGAAATAACGTTTGAAATGTTTACTATTTTGTTCCTCCGTATAAGAAATCGTATCTGTTTTTTTAAGGCAACGATCTAAAACAAGCGGTATAAAATTGGCATACATAAAACCAATAATATATTCCCCAGTCTGTCACATGTATACACCCTCAAAAAATCCCTTCGCTGACGTTTATCATAAATAAAACCAGGGAGGTGAGACTATACTGATAAAACTGAAGGATAATATTCTAGCGTTACATCTCCCTCTGTCATTTTCTCAGCTGGATAATATCTATTTTCTTGAGAGCTATGTTGAGAACAGAAATTACGGTTGTCATCACCTCCATAAACGAGCTGTAAGCTTAGCTTTTGACCCGTCACACGTGACCGTTTTCAGCCAATTGCGCTGCGTATATGAATGGCCGCATGCATAATTAATCATACACAAAACGTGGGTGGTTTACACACTCGAGTGCTTCTCACTCACAAAATACTTGAGGTAAATAATGTGCGTAGGTGATCCCGTACAACACGCACAAACAGATTGAACGAACCGACACAGGGAAAGACGATATATCTTTTAAGATTTTGTTTTCGTGTGGCCACATTATAATTGAAATGTAGGATTCACGAATGGATTTGTTGAAAGTACATTGTCTGTCATTGACAGTATGTTCTTCTTGGATTTTATTCTTACAGAGAGGACGATAACGTTGCGAAAGTGATTGTTTACCACAGCGAGAACTAATCGCTCCAGCGTCGGGCACTGGACAGGGTCAACACCCGGCTCTACGAGGGGTGCCAAAATGGCGACCTACTCCTCGCAGATATTCCGATGTTTTTACACGGTTTTGGTCGTCTACTGCCTACTTTTGGATACTGCCAAGTATGTATCAGGACAGAATGTTCTCTGCCCAGAAGAATGCTGGTGCTTGGGATCCCTGGTAGACTGCAGTAAACGACATTTGACGAGTATTCCGACCGACTTGCCGACATGGGTTACAATGCTGTGAGTATATCTTCATATCATTTCAAGCCAGTTTATTCTCTCGCCGCGCTGTTTACGAGTAACCAGCCCGCTCAGTTCTGTAGATCTAGGCCTGCATCATACATGGCGCATAGTCCATGACATAAGCACAGCCACAGCACTGACCGGTCATTTGTCAATAGCAAGAGAATTACAAATATTAACTAACGAACAGTTTTAATCATTTATATATTTTACAATTGGAAAATGAAGAAAATAACAAACAAGGTGTGACAAAGAAGCTGGTCTAGACTCTAGAGCAGGCCTTCTCAACTAGTTTATTTAGAAATGCCAAAACAAAAAGTTTGGTGACTGTGTTGCGAAGGAGCGAAGCGACCGAGCCAATACAGTATTACAGGGTGGGGTCCAGGGGGGCGAAGGCCCGGAAGCTAGTGGATTTTAGGGCATTTTAACACCTTTTTGTTCCATAAAACATCAATCATAATTTCATATTGATGTGAAATAATTAGTACAATTCCTGGCTAAAATCTACACTGGAAGTTAATTTATATGTAGTTATTTTGGTGCAATAAACACGAAAAATGTCAAAATCAAGTGAAAATCAAACAAACAAAATGGCTTGCTTACATTTTGGGCTCAACTTCGACTGCGACTTTTTTATTTTGCTGAGTTTTTTAATATAATTTTTTAATTTTAATTTATTTTTTATTAATTTTTTGGAACAGCCGCGCGCCACTCTGACTGACCGCAAGCGCCACAAGTGGCCCGCCAGTTGAGAAGGCCTGCTCTAGAGTCTAGTAAAATTAAAAATTAAATCAAACGAGACTGTCGCGAGTTCTAATGTTAATTATTTCATAGGCCTAAAATATGTACATGATCTTGGCTAGGGTCTAGACTAATGTTATTTTGCAGACAGAAAGCCTGCAGCTGTCTACGGTACATGTACTTTGACATTAAAAAAATGAAATAAATATGTTCTTGCTAATGTTTGTTTGGCTACATTTGCAAACCTGCATATTTTGCATGCATCATAACATCAGGTCATAATGTCGGTCTCTGATTCTGTTCTGATCCTGGTCCTGATCCTCAAGAGGGATATATAGATGACCAATAAAAACGTTATCCTTCAAGAGAGAGAGAGAGTGTTTGTTGCATCTAGAACATTTTGGAATTAAGTCCCCTCACATTGCAGTTGTGGTGAGGGACTAGACTATGCTTAATATTTACCCCTTTGGATTGCTTCCCAGTCATCTTATTTTTTTTTTTTTTTAATATTTCTTGTAATGTTTTAGATCGTTTTCTTTCAAATAATAAGTTCAGATGTAGATGCTATAGATTTTATTCAGAAAACTAAGGGATTTAATGTAGATTATCACAGTTCACACTATTGTGTGTTTATGTTGAGTAATTGATCGGAGCTGATCAATCATGTAAGTTTTTGTTGGCTAAGTTGCCGACCTTTTATTTCAACTTAGCATTTATCTAGAAGAGGTAACATTAAATCAAATGTGAGTGTATCCGACGAGAGGACTGACCACTAGATGTCAAGACCCAACTTGCATCAACCTACTAATGTGAATTAATCAACCGAATGTGAGGCAGCAAATTTAGCTCATATTTGTGCTAGTTATCCATGTTGATTTTTTCTTCAAATTCACTTTTATCAAAATAAGAGATTTCATTGATAGATAGAAGCACAACTCTAGCCTTGCTAGCAACTTACTCTGTACTACTGTAGTGGCTGTAGCTCAGAACCAACCAAATTAAAAGCTGACTAAATAAGATATAGGCTTATAGTATACTGTTTGGGTTTTTAAAATATTTTTAAAACTGGTACTTCGAGCCATACCCTAGTTAAATTTGAGCTAGTGTGTTATTGTATCCACCTGTATACCCATGTATAAATAAATAAAATGTACACTGTACATGAAATTGACATGAGAATGAATTAATGCTTGGAAAGATAACTTTGCCGTTTACAAACTGGAAATGATGAATTTATCCCAACATCCTCTGCTTAATAATTTTGAGACATGAGGCTTACATTGTACCTTGTATGTTGTTGCCAATATGGCAAATGCAAGATAATCAGTTTCTCTGAAAAGGAGAGTAAATTTTTAAGTGCATGTACATGTAGGCTTTCGTAGAATGTGTAAAAAAGCTTTCGCTTCTAGTTTATTTGAGAGTTGAGACTGTATTGTTATATTTGATTGATGGTGTTATTTTTTTCTCTTCAATTCATGGCAGTACTTACATGTATGATGTATCACTCATGTTTTTAGTTAAATAAGAAGTTCACTAAGTCAATAAGTCAATAAGTTTGCTTGTACAGTGTGTAAATGTATAAAAGCATAGAATGAGTCAATGAGATAAACGGTGTGTACTATACTGGAAGAAGAAGAAACAGGTGATCATTGAAAGTTAGAGGAAAATCCCACTAATAGTAAAGTTAAGATTGCCCTGGGAATCACCGCCTCTCCCATTTGTTTCATTTCCCTGGAGATATTATGTCATTATACATGTGCTCTATTATCAAGACATGTTTTTTAACATAAAAAACCAACAAAAAATGGAAAATATGACATCACAGTGACACAAAAAATGGAATAGATACATTGTACATGCACATGCAATGTAAATTGTATAGAACTTTCTTACTTTAAAAAAATTATGTTTTTTTCCAAATTCTGCTTTTGTTAAAACTGAACATTTTATAGTTTCATCATGATGACGAAGGGTATTACATGGCAAGGATGTAATTCCAGCTTGACAGATGCAGAGTTTAGGGACACTGATTTTCCGTTTCAAAAAATGGCCTTTTCCGTTTCAGAAAATCTGGAATTCCGTTTCAGATGGGCTGAAAAACGGAAATTCCGTTTTGCCATAGACTTTGTACACATGAAAAAACTAAAATTCCGTTTAGACCCTATATAAGATTTGCATTAAAACATGAACTTGTAGGGTACAAATGTTCTATTAAAGCCGCCGCCTTTGACAGCCACTGATAACCACTCAAAAACATACGGACGGGACTGGATAAACTTGATGCAAAATACTATTAGACCTAGTACTAGTGAAAATATAGACCCCTAGGACCTGCCAACTAGTACGATTTAGTCGTATTTCGTACGATTTTCTTCAATAAAATATGATTTTCAAAAAAAAAAAAAAAAAAAAAAAAAAAAAAAAAAAAAAAAAAAAAAAAAAAAAAATCGTTTTTTTTTTTTCCGTTTCAAATGGTCATTTCCGTGAATTCCGTCCGTTTTCCGTGATCGCGGAAAATCAGTGTCCCTAAGAGTTACAGTTGTCCCTTAGAATTGTCTCTTTTGTCTTCTTTTTGTCTTTAGTTCCTACTAGGCCTAGTTCCTACTGTACCTACATGTAGTACTATAGCCGATCTTACTTTACTTGTATACATGTACATGTATATTGTTAATGTATACCGGTATACATTTTTAATATCATTTACTTGCAGATATTATGTATTCAATGTCTAAACTTTGAAAAAGAAAAAATCCTACATATAAGTTGGAATTTCCTGAACATGGGCTGGGTACCAACAATGCAAGCCTTCTGTTTTATTTCTTAAGTTTATTTACTGCATTTTTCTTCTTACAAATTTCCAGTGTTCCACTTGCCATAACATGTACACATGTACTTGTAGCAAAGTTGTAGGTAACGGTATATTAAGGTATATTACAGTATGTACATACACATGTATATCTGATTCTAGCTTTTAATGATTGACAGAAAGTACAAGCCACCCTGGCATGGTCCTTGCAATCCTCGAGTGGATCATTTGTCAGACAGTGAATGACACTGGTCCTGACATTCATGCTAATTGTCAGATTGGGCCTAGCGTAAATTCCTACTCCAGTGAGCTGCATTGCAGAAATTAGTGTTCACACAGGAGCTAGACCAGGAATGGTCCTTTACAAAATAATGATCAATCATCTCTTTTGAAGAGAAATTGTAATCCTGATTTGCTGTGAAGTACACATACCTGTACATGTACATTGTACATGCAGTAGTTTTTCTAAAACAGTACAAGCTGTACCAGTAAAGGCATGTGGGCCTACATGTTTCTTTAGACACTTTCCATTACTTTAGAAGAAAAAGGTTTCTTGTACAGGTTTGCAATTGAGACTTTATTTATGGTCAACTACAATACAATAACACTGATAATGTTCAGAATTCAGGTGATAGATGTATCAAAAAACCATTTGAATGAAAGTTGAAGAAAATAATAATCTTTGTGAACATAAACATTCTCCAAGTATGCCTGCAATAAATCTAATCATTTAAATTCTTGGTTTTCACTATGTAAATTTACTATTGTCTTGCGATAAAGTTAATTTATCTTTGCTTGTTCCCTCCTGCCATTGACTGACAGCCATGAAGACGTGTGGAGGGCTTTTCTACTCTTTGTGCTTCAAAGCTTGCTTTGCTCTGCAAACACAACCCTCCATGCCATGCTGTACAATGAATGCAAACAACTTTTCACAGTGAACATGTACATGTATTCAAGGGGGTGGGGGTATGTCATACCAAGTACAGTGTGGTGTAAATTATGGCATAATATGCATGAGATATGTTGTTGTGTGATATTTTTTAATTGTAGACTTGGACTTTGGAAATCCTTGTCTGGTTATTTATGGACTCAACTAACCTGGACTTTGTCTAATACTTTGGTTCTTGAAGATCGCATATCTTGATTTATTATCAATGAATAGAGTTGTGTGATTCTTATATTTTGTCCCTTCAATGAAGTATAATAACAGCAAGGGCATTATTTTAATAACTTTATTTAATGATGATTTTTTTTAAAAATATATAAAAGTAACAGATAATTAAATGGTATACCCGAATACTGGTCACCTACATCACTGGCTACATGTGATATTGCTATAAACTTCCAATCTGTGACAAAATGTCTTCAGAAACGGTTTCCGCGTACCGGTAAGGGTATTTTTTCCCCAAGTAATCTTCTACATTTTTGCAGGTGTAAGAAGTCTAATTTGTGGAGCCTTTCTTTGTTGCGCCATGTTTGTGCATAGTGAGCGGGGATATACATTCGCCATGACCTTTATAATGGGCAGCAGATTTTCCTGCAGCAAGGCGTGACCAAATAGTTAAGACAGGAATGTTGCCCTGAGCCAGAGTGCAGCTCAAATTTGGGGAAATCTTTGTCCCCACAGATTATGAAAACATGGGTGCTTTTTCTCTCCCTCAAATTTAGCCCGGGCTATTGTTGTTGGTCTACCCCAAGAAAGTGCCGGAATCCACTTTGGCTGGGTTTAATATTCGTATCTCAACACCTCCCAAAGCTGTCTTGCTGGATCACATAAATGGAACAGTGATGACAAATTAAGGCCCTCTCTTTCTACAGTTATGTGGTTCTGTTTGCTGTTTCATTTCTTTTACTCGTTGCCATTATCTCAATTTTTCCACAATGATCAAAATGCCAATTTTATTTGCCTCATGATCTGAATTCATTTGTGTCAAAAATTCTTCTTAAAGCAATATAAGGTGCTTGAGACATTACAAAAATACTGTACATGTACTGCCTACATACACATGTACATGTACATTTATTTGTGTACTTACATGTACATGTATACTAAGTCTTGTGTACATCAAACATACAATGTACAAGTAGAGCTATTCAGTTTTGTAGGCCTACAAAATGTAAGTCCTCTCGTTAAGGCTGCATCCTTGATTTATAAGTAATGTACTGAATTAGCCATCCTGTGTTCAGGTGTTGTTTGTAAGCATTGATTTGCACCTTGTCATCTAGATTAATTATCTCCATCCTAGAGACAGTTGAGTCAGGTACATGTACTGTATAAGCCAATCTTATTTCCCCTTGCCCCTTACATGTTGTGGTTGACCAGAAGGTGTTTGACTGATTGATCATTCTGGTTTTAGGATAGATAGTATACATTTTCAGACCCTAACAAAAATTACATGGTTTTCTCAAGTGTTTGTGTTTGCATTCAGCAAGAATTTATATATTTATTATATACAATGTACAAGTTAATGATATGTTATTTTGTGTCTTTGTCAAGGAGCATTGTTTGGGGGAATCCTCAGTGGAAGAAAGGATGTAGGTTTTAGTTGTAAATGGATAACAAAGTCTAGAGATCATAGACTATGAAAGGGGCTTAACTTTAAGCGTATCCCATAATGACTAGTGCAGTCCATATGAATAGACCTTTTTAGATTGGACAATTCATTGATGCACCACTAACAGCTTACCCTGTCATTGACTGTGGTTATTCATTTGATTAATAATAGTTGCACACCTGTGCAGTGCCTGCATCGTACATGCACATTGACCCATGCAGTATACACACACTGAATTTGCTTTTCTTTGTATTCCCCCATTGTTCCATTAAAGTAAATCCTATTGTCATTTAGGGTAACAGGAAATGGGAGTTAGCATTATGTCTTTTGTGCTACCTCCTGATTTCAAGACCAAGATTAATTTCTTTTATGGGGAAATAAAGTTACTGGTAGAGCGTAAAGTGGATGTAAAAACCTACCGTATTTACCTACATATATTGTACATGTATCTACATACAGTTGTAGTAGTACATATTTACTGGGAATGAATTATTTACTTGAGCACCATGTTTATGTTTACAATTTATTTTATGGGGAAATAAAAGTTAATGTTAGAGTGTAAAGTGGATGTAAAAACCTATTTACCTAAATTTACATAAATGTACATTGGTAGCAGTATATATTTACTGGGAATGGATAATTTACTTGTCTTTAGCTTCATTTTTATTTACAATTTTGTTCATGTTATATTCTGTAATTTACATGTTCTTATGAGGGTACCACATTATTATAGCCAAATTGCCAAGCAGCTAAATAATTTGTTTATGTCTCACATAACAATCTCAGGACTCCAGGAGTGCTGCATTTACATGAGGTTGAAGAATGCACCAAAGCATTTACACCATGTCCTAGTGATTTTTAAATACCAATGATATGCAGGCAGGCCTACAGTTTGTTTTGTGTTGTTAACTTATCATAGTTGTTTACTTTATAGTAATGTGTAATTATTATTTCCTTTCTTTTTTCTACAGGGAATTTCAGTCGAACCGCATCGCCAGCATCCCAGATGGGACTTTTGACAGGTTATCACAGTTAGAAGACTTGTAAGTAAAACAATTATATTGTTGACCTAGCCCATACTTACAGTATATTATATTAACTTACCTCACTATGCATTTACATTTAGTTGTTAATTCTACTTACATGAATCAAATCTATGTTCTTTGTGTATGGTAGGCCCTCTAAAACATTACCACCTAGAAAACAGAAGTTAACTGAGGATACTGCGCTCTGTACAAGAGGAATTACAGATTGTGTGTTCCAATCCAATTAACAGTTTCTAAAAGCATTGAGAAAAAAAGGACCAGCCCATTTTGATCGCTGCGTATTGATTGCTAAAGCGGTCTGACAAGGGTGTTTCACTCTTTCATATTGACGTATGTTAAATGGCATGTCATTTCCTGGTCAAAAACCTTGATTGTAGACTAATTGTGAGATGATAGAGTGGGAAAGATGGAGGTAAATTATGTTTGGAATCAAGTACAGTTATTTGGGATGGGGACCTAAATCAAAGCAATATCAAATTCAGTGCACTCCTGAAAGTTGTTAGATTATTTTAGGATGTTTGTATTTTGTGAGAATATATATCTTGAACAGAATTGGAGGTTTTGGATTCTGTTGTAATCAAGTACAGTTAGATTGGGTCCTGAATTAAAGCAGTGTCAAATTCAATGCACTCCAGTCCAGACAGTAGTATGATTATTTTAGGATGTTTGTATTTTGTGAGAATATACCTTGAATAGAATTGGAGGTGTTAGATTCTGCTGTAAATCATCACATGACAATTTGTCCTTTCCTGTGTACTTGATAATCATTTGTCTTTGTTTTTAAGAATAGATTCATGTAAAACCCAATAGTTGTATGTTTTGCATGGACTTATGGGGCTGGACATGTGAGTAGATTGACTCATCAAAGAGCTCTGTGCTTTATCCCATTGGTGTCATTTTGATTACTTGAAGAAGCGGTTGCATAGCGACAAATCTTTCCGTCTGGCCATCCTGGACAGGAATTTCGAAACGTGAAAAATATGTAGCATGCTCTTTTCGTTCGGGAAGCCATCACTTCCAAATCATTTATCTTCAAAGGAGAATTTGACTTATTACATTAATACATTGTAAAGTTTTGAACATGTACATGTACAGTCCTGCATGAGTTTTGTGGTACTAGTACCCAAACATAACATGTATATCTTTGTATTTACGGAAACAAGGTTCGGTTTCAACCTTTGCTGTTCATCAAGCTCGTGAAATATATCACAGCAAATGAATACTATGTACAATGTACATGTATGTAAGTATTTATGAATAAATAACAAATGCAAAAAATTTCACCATCTGAGAAGGGGGTGGGGGGGGTATTGTTATAAAGTAACTAGGATATTCAGACATAAATCTGCTTGTATTTGAAAGTACCCAAATATTAAATTGCAAATCTCTGTTCTTCATACAGTTTATGCATTTTGTTTATGCATCTGCATTCTGCATTCAAGTAAGTGGTCAGAAATATTGTTGCAACATTTCAACAACCTTATGAAACAAGTCAAACTTGAATTTATAAAATACCACACTGTCATTTTTGTCAAGTATAGAAAATGAACCCCATGAGCCTTATCTTGAGCATTGCTTTGTTTTTACACACTTGAGAGATCGATGAAAGTAATATTTTTATCTGCATATCACAAGGCACTGCAAGGGTCAGGTGCAAAGCTCAGGTTTCAATCAATGCATTATTGACTGTAAGACGGCATAGTTGTAGGTGCAAGGAGATGTAGGGGTTTCGCATGTAGGCCTACATGTTCATATACATGTATGTGTGGGCAATGGGTCCCGTAACGGCGTAACGGCGTAACCACACATAATGTATGAGGCAGTGTACAAGAATATTATGATCATTCTCTAAGAGCTGAAGTCCATGTGCTTGACAAGTATTGAAGATATTTCCTGAATATTTAAATGTCACAAGACACAAAGTCAGTGTTCATTAACATAGATTGGACATTGTGTGCAAATCTACAATGTACATGTACATCTTTGTACAAAATTGTGTACATGTATACCGGTACACAGAGACTACTCCTTCTACAAACTGTATTTTTCATTTTATTATCATAGTTGAAAATCAACAATCGTTTGATATATTCAAATTATTGTAAATGTTGTTGACAAAGTACAGCTACAGTATGCTCATACTATTTATAGACCTGTTTATAGTAGTACACATGTGCAGTGGCTAGTTTATTAGTTTTTAGATCATTTTTTGTTTGAAAGCTATGAAGTGCTTCCGACAGAATTATTCAGTCGATTGGTGGTTTAATGATCCATTATAGATGTGTGAGAACGGATACAGCTAGCCAGCCTTATTCAAAATGGGCTGCCCACATATTAGCAAGAAAAAAAAAGAGAAGAGAAGAAAACAACTTGGGGAGGAGAAATTTGTGCGATGGAAAAGCAAGGGGAAGCTGGCTTCTCTTTTCACTGTCTTAGCAGAAAGGCTTTTATCAGTGAAAATTGATAGCTTTGCCCCGACAAATGTGGCAAGATTGAATTGATTATGCATCGGAGAGAACGAGAGCATTTATGCAGTGCATGCAGAGAGTTCCTGTGTGCATACATGTGCGGGTCGTAGGTGGGATGTAGGGGTGCATATTTCTTTGGTGATGAATAATGTAATTTATGACTTTGGCATGCTGGGTGCATAAATGATTACTTTTCCTCAAGGGAGAAAAACAAAAAATTATGTGTGACAATTGATCTTGAGCAAGTGCATGAATATGAAGAACTGCATGATTCATGTGAATTCTGTTCAGATTGAGATACAATGTCTTTGAGTTATATTCCTTGTCAATATCTTGTCATGCTTCTTTATTGCAGAACTTAGATATATTATAGAGTGATTAATTGATTATGGGTTATGGAAGTCACACATTAGCTTGAACAGGAATATTTATCTTATTCTAATCCAATCTGCTTTCTCATGGCTACATGAAGATTTCCATACCCACTACGTATGAAGTGTTCTTGCTGTCTTGATAGACATTTTTAATACATGGCCCTAGCGCACCTTGACAAAGCCTGCCTCTAAGGGCGCACAGAAAAAAATGGGGACAGTGTGTTTCTCCATTCTGCATTTTTCACAGCTGAGATGTGCTAAATAGGCTTACACCCCGCTGAGTACAGCCTTGCTTTGCCAAAAGCTTCATGCATAAATTGGTGTGCTGAGGCATGGTCACGTTCACAGGCAGCCAAGCCAGCCAGCCAGCAAGCCAGCTAGTGCAGGTTCTGTAGCTTGATGCCATCTCAATGCTCTCTGTCTGTCTTCCACTCTCTCTCTCTCGGATCCGTCTCCTCCTCCCAAGTGCCTAAGTGCTGTGCAATCCGTGCATCTCATTGGTATTAACCTGCTGTTAGGACGCCTGATAACTTGCGTGTTCCACGTTTACCTGTCTGGTATAAATGGGCAAAAGGCAACAAGATACGGTACTGATGGGAGCAGAATAGATTCCAAATGAAACAATTTACTTTTGGTGGCTGACAATGTTGTACCATCTCAATTATTTAAAGTCCTAAGCAACACTACTTTGTGATCAATTCAATGTTTACAATTACATTTTAAAATGATTCTTGAGAGTATCAGTCAGCAAGGTCGAAATTAAGGGTTTGATTAGGTTATCAATTAAATAGCAAAGTGTTTTTTTCTTCTATTATGTCTTTTCCATTATGTTAGAAATTGCCTTTATGTGATCCTTACACGGCTCTCCAAACTGCAGCCAGATAATTCTTTACCGAGTTCCGCTTCTGGCTTTTGTTGGGCCATTGAGCACAGAAATAACTTATGGCTGTGAAGAAGGAGGTATTTTTCAGTTTTGTCCCATTGATAGCCACAATACAATCTGTTTTGGCCCATTGAAATCCCTGCATTGTGGTGTAAGTGTACACAAATTTCACACTCCGATAACTGCGCTAACATCAACATCGTGACCTTCCTGCGGATGTTCTTTTCTCAGTTAAAATCTCGTCTTTTTTTTCCAGTGATGATCAGGGATATTTTTATTGGCAGTTTTATCGTTCGCCTGTGTATTGGCAAAGTGAATTATGGCCCTGATCTTTTGTAGTCCGTTGAATAAGAGAATAATGGTTTTTATTTTCATTTCATGCCTCAAGAAATTATTGGGAGTAGGCTTCTAATTCCACTACATTGTTCCCTTTTGCAGTGTACATTGTACATGCATGTACTAAATACGGGTGCATTGACAAAGTTCTATAGATGCAGAAATTGAAGACAATTCATGGATATAAAATACATAATTGATAATGCATCTGATGACACTTTTAAAACATCATATAAGGCAGTTTGGAAGAGGGATATTAGTGTCAGAAATGAAAATTTCATGTACCAATCAGGGTAGTACTGTACATGAATACTTTTATGTTCAGGATGCTGTAGTTGATTGCAAAATGATTAAATTTACTTTTTTTGTTTGTACTGTTGTGGAATTCAAAAATTACATGTACATATTAGTTATGTTAGCAAAACATCAGATGGTTTTATTTTGGAGTGGGATGTACATGTACATATAATATAGTTAATTAGAGGTCTTACCAAAAAATGGAATGTGAATATGGTCCTTTATTTTAGGATTTGAAAAATCTCCTTTTCCTCTGTAAGGCTGCCCTTATGGGGCTGTAGGTTCATCCTAGAAATCAAATCATCTGAAATTTCATCTACATGTTGTTTGCTGCCACCGGGCGCAGGCAAACATAGTCGGGGCGAGCACAAACTTTGAAATTGGTTGAAGATCACGCTTCTTTATGTGTCGTCATGGGTTCTTGTTCGTTTGCTAGCTTTCGCAGGCCTCTGTTATATGAGGTGCTGTGTTATATGCCAAAACTTGTGTAGGAGATAAAATCTCTGTTCAAAGAGATATGCTTGTTTTAGAGGAGATGTGGCAAATTTTTACCATGGTTGCAAGATAGGAAAGAGAAAAGAGTAAATGGGCAAGCAGAATTCTAGCAGAGAGGAGGGATCTGATGCAGCAGAGTTTCTTTACTGTACATGTAAAGCAACATTTGTTATTCTCTATTGGCAAGCAAACTGAAAGTGTTTGAAGTGCAGTCCACCCCCCCCCCCCCTTATTCTTTTCCCCTTCTCTTTTTCTATTTCCTTCTAATATGTAAAAGCTTTGGCTGGTTGTGTACACAAGCGACTGGGGAGCAGTTGCTTTTAATGAATGGCAAATGAGTGAGCGCTGTCACTTTGTCCATTGTGGCATAGCACTGCCATAATTAAAGCAGGGCTTTGAACAGCGCAAGATGACAAATAAGGAGAATGAATAGGCCTTTTGACAGAGTATGCCTGAAGAGACAGTGGTTTATTACTTAGTCTAAATTGAAGGTATTTTACCAATTATTCTTCTCCTCTTGCAAGAACACCATGTAGGGCTTACATGTACAATGTACATTCAGGCTACATTTTACCTTGCTGGTACTGGTGAAGGGCCAATTGTACACACAATGTAGACTCAACAGTCTATATGTTTCCCCTGAATGTATTCTAAAAGAGAATAATAATCAAAGTAGAACGAAAGCTATTTTGTCTGTAAAAATCTAAATAAAACAGTTTTTAGGCCTATTGAACACTGTATTGGTACTTGCATAAGGCAGTTGTTTCTGATTTTCTAATGTTTTTTGTGGTGTGTGTATGTGTGTAGGCTTATATGACAACAGAACAGTTGTCCACCTTATCTAATCACTGTCTCACTGAATTAATCACTGTCTAGCCCCTTAAACACAAAGTAGAACTGTAGTCCCATGCAGACCCTTTGTATTTGTGTGGGCATAGCAACACCCAAGAAGGGTCTCCATTGTTTTGGGATGGACAGTACCTCTACATTCGTCTATAGGCCTTTGTATGCTTGATTTTGAGAACAAGACATACAAATGAGCCAAGATTTTCACCTCTGTATGTCAAGATGTGAAAAATAAAGTAGTTATTACTAAAAACCTGGGGATTGGTGGAATAATTCATGACAATTCGTCTTCATTTTGTGGGTTTTTCTTTCATAATTTTCCTCTTGTATAAATGTAAAATTAGTAGTTCCAAGGTGTCAGTCACCCAGGTAATTACATGACAGGTCTTTTTGGTTGGAAAGGGATCAAGGAGGGAAAACAACCCTAATTGAATTAAGAAGGGCGGAGTTACAGGATAATCCCATGAAAAACTGACGCTTAAACAAATTATGAGATGAGCAAGATGTGAGAACAGGGGAAACGGAACTCCAGTTAACAAGTTTTCTCTCACCCCTCCAGCCTCCCCCCCCCCCCCCCTCTCTCACTCTGTTCGTACGTTGGAATTATTTTCGAAAACGTGATAAGATTAGATTTATACAGTAGCTATAATTACATTCCCCCTTTTTTCATAATAAAAATGTAACACAAATTGAGGAGTACTTTGTTTAGATCAATGTGTGGTAACTGGTTTCTTGGAAATCATTCAAATTGAAAAGTGATTTGCTTCTGAATTTACAATCATTGCATTTCTGATTACTAGTTTGTGGTTCTTGATGTGCTTGGACATGGAAATGAACTTCATTTCCACACCACATACTGTACCTTCTGAGTTCACTAGTCACTAGCATTCTTATGCTGTTGACTCAGGCATACACTCCTGTTAATGCGTGAAAATTGTTTCTCATGCAGCAATTTGCTGGGATAAATTGTCGGTATGCTGTACTTCAAACGCTCTTCTCTTTTTCTTCATACCTGACTTATCATTTCGTTTATTCCTCTACCCTTCCGAGGGTGTTGTTGACCGCTGCATTATAAACCTTCATTTTGGAGGTAATAAACGAAGCAGCGGTGCGTCTTGCACCCCTCCAATTGAGTTTTGATCTCTAGATGGTGGACTTTGATGTGAAAGATGGAAACGTTAGCAGCGTTTCTCTGTGGGAAAGAGGTGTTTAGTTTCATGGTTGGTATGTGGAGTCCCACAGGGTGCATTCACACCTAGGGTCTGGAGAGGAGCAAACCCGCACTGCGATTGAGCCAAGATCCTGCTCCTTAAACCTCTCCTATGACAGAATTCAAATGAAATTTGTAGATGCTGCGTAATTTCATTTTGTTGTTTACTTGATGCAGCTCTGGGTTATATCTGCTTGTGAAATTTGCATATGGCTATGAAAGAAAATTGGATAAGACAGCACTGGTTCTCCCCCCCCCCCCCCCCCCCCCCCCCCCACTTGGACAAATAAGTAAATGAATAAAATAAATTGAAAAAAAGAACACTTAATAATTGGGTACCATACATAATTAAATCATCATCAAAGAGAGCATTTTTTAGGGTCACTGTTTATATAGTGATGAGTTATAAATTCTCACGTAATGTTTCATCCGTGAAATCAAAAGATGTTTATCATCAGAAGAATGACTGGTAACTATAAAAGATGACAGAGAAGGTCCTACAGATCACATCATAATGGCATCAATTTCAGCGAGTGCGCAGTGAGATTTAGACGACATGGAACTGGCATTTTGTTTGTTTTGACAGCGAAATCATCAGCTATGGGAGGCTTTAGTGTACAGATCTGGCAAGGCTCATAATTCCTGAAGATGCTGCGCACACCGTGGAAAAATATGGTTTGATTTTTGTTGAGAGGGGGTACACACTGTCACTGGGTAATCCTAGCTATGTGCTGAACAACGCACAGAGACAGCATCTCTGCATTCATGTTCTCCAACTACCACTATGTTTGGCCAACACTTCTCCATCACTCAGCAGCCGTCCCGCCGCTTCCTTCTTCGTGCCAACATCTCAACCCTAATTCAAGTTGCTTATTTACTGCACCTGTGACGGACCCTTCCAAAACTTGTCAGCGGCGACACCTTTTGTGTTTGTACTTTGTGGCAAGGCATTTAGAAAACTGCTTGAGAGAAGTGAAGAAGTACAAGGGAGGGGAGAGCAAAGTGGAGTTATGCTTCTAAACAATATCTAATCCGTCAATTTCTTCCACTGTTTTTCTGATGCAGGGCTATTAGTTTCTGTGTTTTGGGGGGAATTTGGTGGGGTTGGATCGGTCAGGCCACACAGCATGGCGGGGGTTGCATAAACACCATGCAGTAATCCAGCTCTGGTTAATGTGATTTTGGCAAGTGTCGAGGAAGAGAGGGCTCTGAACACAACTGTCGTCAAATTCAATTTGTTGAATGCCAGGAAAGTGATTATGAGGGACCCACGCTATCCCGCTATCCAGCATGAAATTGACAACAATTCTCCCTCCCCGCAGTGCAAAATGTAGCTCTTTCTCTTTTCGTAGTACCATCATATTTTCCAATTGTCTGTCAGACCAAAAATTGCACATTCCACACGTTAATGGTTCACAACAAGATACCAAATTACATTGAAAATTCAATGCAAAGGTTTTTGCATTTTAAATGGTTTATTTATAGGCTTCCTTTTGATTATATTTTAGTGATATAATCAGTCATCAGATAACCTGCACTTTGTAGCTGTATTTCCAATACACCCCCCCCCCCTCTCCCCCTCTCCCCCTCTCCCCCTCTTTCTCTCTCTCTCTTTCTCTCTCTCTCTTTCTCTCTCTCTCTTTCTCTCTCTCTCTTTCTCTCTCTCTCTTTCTCTCTCTTTGCTCATCCACAGCACCGACTGCCTTTATATCCATGTAATCTGCCCATAGAATCTAATCACAAGATTTATTCCTCTCTTTTTACTATATTTTTCTCTTGGTCTGAAGACTAGTGCAAAGCCACATTGTGTGAAGCCAGTTTATTTCACATTCTCCCTGAGGGGAACTCCTTTGTGTCGTTTGATCGTCTTTCGCACCCCTCAGCAGGGCCCGCCTTTGTTGGGCCATGCTCCATGAAAGGAGCGCTTTAGAGACGAGCCACAATAGGTGTTGTGAAAGAGTGCTCCTCTATTGTCAGCAAGCACTCGACTCTGATGGAATGTGATGGGATCGAGGGAAAAGACCGAATTGCGAGAGAAGAGAGGAACGGGGAGAGAGAGGCGCGAGTGAGTGTGCCGTACTAGGAATGGGTGGTGTTAGTGGTGGGTGCTTAGAGTAATGAGGCATTTTCAATAGATTTGGGGGCTGTGAGACGTGAAAAGAAAGGTTGGTGGGGAGAGGAGAAAAAGAAATCAATTGTGCTGTAGATTAGGAAGGGACAATGGACAGGCCCACTTAGAACAGGGGACACAGCTGTGTGTCATGGTCCGAGGATAGTCAGAAAACAGCACGGGTGCATGAAAATACCAGCTCACTCTTTCCTAATCACTTGAAGTCTAAATTGAGCTGTCAGTAATTAGAAGAAATCATTGCAATGGGGCATCAATGATAATCCTATTTCCTTTTTTTTTCTTTTTTTTTCTTCGTTTGACCTATTTCCGTAGCATCCAAATTGTGTAAATGGAATTAACTTGATGTAGATTGCAGCTGCCCTTGTATCGCTAAGAAAAAAATCTGTGCTTTCTGTTAATATATTTGAACTATATTATATATTTAATGTTTGTGGCATTTCCAATCAAGGTTATCTTTGAAGAATGAAATTCCAAGTCTCTTTGTCCCTTTGGTAAAAATGTACTGAGATTTAAGAAAAGTTATGAAATTTGAAAATGTGTTCATAGAAGGAAATACTAGTGCTGGGTACTGTTATCTGTAAATAACATCCAAGGTGATAGAATTCATTATCACCCTCATAATGGTATACATGTAGATTAAAGTAGAGTCAAAGTGTGTATCTTTCTTCTTCATATTATAGGCATTCATTTATTTTCATGCAATACAGTGAAAGAGTAAGGAGCACTTGGCAGATATATACGTAAAGTGCGTCACATCGCAAAGACATCCCATTATGTCTGCGTTGTTCATCCTATATGCGCTAAGCAAGAAGAGAGAAGGAGGAAGAGGGAAGAAGAGAGAGAAAAATCTATAATATCTGTTTTCTTCCTCAGGCATTTTGAAATCTGGGTATGCAGCTTGGCTCGGCAAATTATGCCTTGTATTGAACAGCATCAGACTAGGCCTATACGGGGGCATTCGATATGCACCAATCCAGTTAGTGGACTAATGCTTATTAAAGTTCACGCCATGCAGCAGAGCGCTTTATTTTTCTTCTTCTCTTCATTTCCCGAGGTGCATTTCGCACCTGTCCCTTTGCCTCTTATTAATCTTCCTCCCGTGCTCAGCAAGAAGTAAGATGGCCAGGGTGAGGAAGGGGGGGGGGGGGGGGGGTTGGGGATGGAAGAAGAGAGAAACGGACACAGGTATTACACTACGTCAGTCAGCAAGCGAAAGTGGACTAAAGCTGGCCGGGAGGTGAATGCGAAATGTGATCCCCGCGGAATTATACTCGGTTCTGTTTCCGATTGGTACCTCAGATTTTGCCCAACACCTACATGTATGTTCCTTCCTTCTTTCTTTTGTCTATCCCCATTGTAGGCACTCATGTCCCAGATTTCAATGTTGTTTTGAACATCTCTATTATTAGCTATAATCAAAAAAGTTCAAGAAGTTTTGTTTTTGTTTTCATAAATACTATTGGGCATGTTAATGAAGTCAATTAGACAGAAATCTTACACACTTTTGCAGCATAACTTGCTGATCGTGGATGTTTGTGTGACAAATTAAGATGTGTGATGGTTTTTCAAAGCTATTGTAAGAAGAAAATTATAAGGTATATGCTTTAGACATCTTTTGCCTGACATGAACTTTTCTTTTTCTGAAACATATATTCTTCACACAAAGGCCTGGTTGCCCTTACACCTCCTTCATTTTATACATAGGTTATCATTCATATTTGGTTGTAGATAGGGCAAGGTTATGAGGGTGGGGTAGATTGTCCCGTCTTCTTCTTCATCAGGGTATGCGATAACCAGGTTCTGTCTGGGGTTGGATTACCAACTCCATACAGGCAGGGATTATCGGAGCGTGTTTTTAGAAAGGGGGGTGATGATGTAAATGCTGCTCTGGGTCTATGGTTCCAGTTTGGAAGTGCAAAGCGCAGATTAAGGTTGCCGGGATTAGGGTGGATTCCGCCCGACCCTGAACTAGGGGGAAAGAAAAATAAGGCATGGGTTCGCTCCGCTAACAGGATTCCCACAAGGAGGGAGTGTAGGAGGAGCGGTACAGGCATGATTGGATGGGGGTTTGTATGGTTGCTCTGGAGCTAGCTGGGCTGACATACCACCCATGCTAGTCAGTAATCCTCATGTAGCATAATCACTACATTATGTGATAGTCATGCAAAAGATGAATGCCAGAGATTGGCTAAAAGGTTCAGGCTTTCCAGTTGGACTCGTACGCTCTGATTTGTTTCTATGACTGTCTCATTTCCTCGTTCTGTTATCTTAAATGTACATCTACATCATGTACATCCCAGACTATGTCATTCTAAAAAAATAGTCTCTCTTTGTAGTTTGTAGTATTTTTTTAAAACTTAGGCTTTCATTAAAGATGTTTTGACAACTTATCCATAAATGTGAATACTCACTAACTGTTTCATATCTCAATGACAATATGGCCGCAGAATCCCCCCTTTTTTTTGGGGGGGGGGGGGGGGGCTTGGACATTTTTTAGTAAAAGGTTATTGGTTTATTTAGTCAGGTGTGGTGGACTAAGGAGGACCATGGCATGGTGTGTTTGCTTCCCATTTTAATATCCCAAGACGTATGTGTGTGTGACCCTGTCCTGTTATTTGATGTTGAGAAAGACTGGGCCCAGTCAGTGTGTGCTATGTGATAAAAAAGTGTGAAAATCGTGTGTTGGGTGGCACCTCAGAACAAGGCAAAACTAAGGTCTGTTTTCCACAACACAATCAGATTAACGGCTGTTTGAACAGTGCTTGATATTTGCTCGCCAGTCATGTGACCGGGATATCTTGATTACTTATTACACATTGAAGGAAGATAGGGGCTCTTTACGAAAGCCATTTGTAAGACCGTTATCGTTGAACAGTTGATTATTCAGCTCAGTTCAAATCCCCATTATCACTTTTAAAACTTTATTTGAAAATTGTGAGGTAAACTAAAGGACAGTGAGATAAGCGTTTTTGTTTTATCTCTTAAATATTTCCTGCTATTGTACGGAAATTGGCAGAGGGTCAAAGAAGTGATCCTGGTGGATTTTTATAGTTTGCTTAAGTTAAAGACTGAAAGGTCTAAGTTTACCAAGATCACATTTTTACCGATCATTTGGATCCCATTTTAAGCATCGTTCACATATAACATATACCATATGTTTGGTCATTTACATGATGTTATTAAAAGGATGAACTAATTCATATTAAAAACATTTAAGATATTAAACACTCAAATCTGGACACTCTTTCCAAACAGTCTGTGTAGAGCCCTGCTGTACAACTGAGTAAAAGTACATGATAAGTTATGGTATACATTATTCACTTATAAATGAGTATAGGATGAAGCCACACACAAAGTCATCATCTCAATGCAGACCTGCTGCATGACATCTATTCCTTATGATTGTTGCCATTTATAAAATGAAGGCTAGTTCTTTATGATTTCATTTAATTTGGGTCATTATTCTTGTGAAAGAAAGGAATGCTATCTATGTTGGTGATTAATTGATTTCCATCCTCCTCTTGTTTCTTTCAGGGATCTGAGCTCCAACAAATTAAGACGATTGAACGCAAGCACTTTTGATGGCCTATCAAATCTTCAACAATTGTAAGTAACTAACAACTTGGAATACACATTTCAGGCTTGGTACACCCTCGAGTACATATTTAGTCAATATTTTGAGATGACATATTCCATTCGATTGATATTTGTGTCTTTGTGCAAAGAAAATATTGTAGTGTGGTCTGAATTCTAAGAAGACACATTCTGATATGTTTGATTTATTATGTACCCATGCAGAAAAAAAAGAAGAAAAAATTGCCATAAAATGATTTTTGATGGCTCTATTCTGTATGGTACCTCAAATGAGTACCAACTACAGATGTTTTACTTCACGGTGGCATATAAATCATCATTGGATTGAAAGTTATTTAAAAAATAGAAAATGAAAGTGTTATTTTACTGAGAGAGCACAAGAAAAGGGCCATTTTGCATTTCAATAATGTATATCTTCTCCACCATGAGTGATGCACAGTGAGACAGACCGTGAGACGGAAGAGATGTACCAAAATCTTGGCACAGCCAGCCATACATGAAAAGAGGGCATACCAAATGTATATTGGTATTCCTAGACTCAAACTGTAACAACATTTATATTGTTTATTATCGTATAACGCGCCAGCTTAGATAATTCAACGTTTTCTTCTGACGATGATGAATGTAGCATTTGACCCATGCAGTCGTGGCGTACAACAAAGTTAACACGCTTTCCCTCCCCTCGCTCGCTAGACTTGCTTGCTTGCTTGTCACTCATTGGTTCTGATCACATATCTGTCGTGTTTGTGTTGGGACAGTTCAGGCTGTTGCCCTCTCCTCTCCCTTGTTAGTCATATATCTCTCTTTTATTGCTCTCTCTAAGACTCTATCTCTTGTCTAAATTGGATAGCAGAAAGTGATGGTGTATGGAAGAACAGAGAGACGTAATTGTATGTAAATCTAGTAGAAAAATGGTAAAATGATAATATCAATCAAATAGAAGTGATAAGGATTTAGTTTTGGAATATCCTAGTTGTCCTATTCATTGTTTTTCTTCAATCTTCAGATTCTAAGCCTGAATTGAAATTAAGTACATTGGAGTGGTACTTGCAATGGTTCTCATTTTTATTGGACATATTCCTTTATTAATATCATCCATTTAAAATAATTTGGCAAATGTAACTCTGCCTCTTGATTTAAGGCTAAAGAGCATATCCGCCTCCCCACCCCCATCCCATCCTTAGCCGCCGTGGTGATACCCCACCCTCCCTGGGTACCCCAGCCACTCTTGTTTTCTCAAGTCCCCTGTTAGCTGGCAGCGGGGGCTTCAAGGTGTGAAAGTAACTCCCCTGGTGAGGAAGATTGCAAGAGGTCAAAGCAACAGGCCCTGTCATCGCAGGCATCATTTGAAACCCTGAATTGGAGTTGCCAATTTGAGGATCTGCTCTGCCGTGCAATTACTCATGCTCGGCAATGGCCATGTCCACGACCCCTCTAAAAGAGATAATATTCTTGCGCTTGATGTTCTAATGTTATGAAAAAATGATTTACCTTTTCTTGAATATATATAGGGCTTACATGTAAGTCTACAGGTATTACTGTAAGGAAATAAGAACCCATACCTCTTGCAGGGAAAAAAAAAGGTCAAACTGAAGCTCTCGTAGAATGTGTATTCATAATCATATCATGGGTTACAAGAACAGCTTTATCTAGGCTACTAGAATAGAAATGTTTTTATCAATCTTGTTATGTCTACATGGTGTCAATGTTTATATTTTGTATCTTCTCTTTCGTTCTCCTCTTCAGAAAATTGGCATCCAACAAACTGACATCTTTACCCATCCTTGGACCATCTGCGAGAAATCTGACTCAGCTGATATTGTAAGTACAGAATGTAACTTGTAATGAAAGAAATGCCACTCAGAAAATATAGAGTATCAATAGTATCCCTGGGTGATTTTTTTCAATGATGGCTTACAGGTAATAGCATATCTTTATGTAGCAGAAAAAAATAAAATTGTGAAATGAGGAAGAGATTTTTCTAGGACAGAAGGAATGAACTATCATGAACTTCTCATGTGACAAAGAATCACCTGGTGTGCTTTTCTTGAAAAGTGTAAGTGACCTACCTTTTTCAAACGCAACAAGAAATGAAAGTGAACACCTTTGCTCAATTTTTAAAAAAGACCAAAGAGAGACAACTTCCTGATTGCCAAGAAGCCACTTGAGACCAGAGTGTAGCTAACCTTCTTTCTAGTGATATGCTGTAGGTGTGATATAAACATCAAAGGAAGTTAGTTCTTGAAAGCGATATGATGTGGTATACGGGACCAATCAACTGTATGTCCCGCCTTCCTGATTTAGCCCACTTATACCGGTAGGCAGGATGTTTAAATGACTGACACAGTGCAAATGGGGTTAAAAAAAATAATAGGAGATAATATTGTAACTGAGAAGTTAGTGATATTTTATTTCATTTATGTAGACAAAATCATATTTACAAAAGATTTCACCTTGTGGTATTTATGGTTCTGGTATGGTGGCTTCTTTTACACCGATTTTTTTATTTTATGTAATGAATGTTTGATTTTAATGCAGCAAGGAAAAGAATGATTAGGTGGGTGTAGTGTTTCCCTTTTAAAAATAAATTGTCTCAAGCAACATATTTTTGCCAGACTGTAGAAATCAGGAAATTAAATTGTAAGGTGGTAAAAGTTTATCATACATCAAGCCTAAAAAGACAGTATTATTGAAGTTGAAAGTTAGATCGTCATAGAGATATTTCTACAGTGATTAACACAGAAATTCAAAATAAAGGTGAGTTCTTGCTCTATTAACTGGTCACATCTCCAAGGCATGAATCATCCTGGATTCCTGGCTGGAGTGAAATGCCTTTCTATTGAGAAATTAGCAATATTTATATGGAGAGAAATGCATAAAGATGGAGCAATCTCTCTTTGTGGCTCACTAGTCTAGTGATAACTCTCTCCTACCATGATGGGCAACTCATCGCTCCTCATGAATGAATTGATGTTGTCTATTAATCATCTCGCAAATCAGGAAGCCATCAGTTACGTCTTTCATCTCCCGTCCCAGTCCCAAGGTGCCCATTCATTTATACTCCATAGTCCCAGTGCATACTCGTTTATTCTTGATGAGGTCTTTGGTAGGTTCTCGTCGTTGCGCCCGCACCTCGTTATGGCTCATAACTAATTGGACAACCCACGGAGAGGGGAATGCAGCAGTGGAGAGGTACACTTGCACCCTGCCATTCTACGCACAAAATCTGTTAATGATGTATGAACTCTCATTACCAAAAAATTGTCTTGCTCTGTAGCATCCGACGTTGATGACAGGCAGATTAAGAATGTCATGAATTTCAATTACTGAACGTGATACTCGCTACAAATCGTTTGATTCATTCATGCAGCCGTGTTGAAATCGATAAATATTGGAGAATGGGTGAATCAGAGAAAAAATGTATTAATGTTGACCCAGATCCATGATAATACAGTATGACCCAGTTTTCAAAACCATTTAGGAAGTGATTAGAATATATTATTAGATTCCAGTCTCTCATTCATAATTCGCTGTCCCTTATTTAATTGATTTCTTTTTGTTTCATTGGCTTAAACTTAAAGATTTGTTGGAAGTGCTGACCTGCATGTGTTGTATGATCTATTTAATAATTTATAATGCCTCTCCTCCATTTTAAATGTAAGTTCTTCAATTATTAGGCATGTTTACTTATTAATTTACTTTTGTGGGGGGGGGGTTCTTTCTTTAAGTCTCAAATCCTAATGGCTGAGCTAATATCGCATTGTACATGAAGAGACAACATTAGCCTATTTCTTGCCCCTTTTTGGTCCTCAACTACATTATACATTAAATTGTCTTACTACATTGGAGCCCTGCACTGGCTCTGCTCATCCATTTTCAAGGTCTGTAGGCTACTTGGGAGGATGGCTGGATGCAGCCTTGATGCAATATAAATCTTGATCACATCATTACATTCCCAAATTTCCTCACATAAATTCCATTGGGCAAGACTTCAAAGGCACAGAGTGTTGTAAATCGAACATCCAAGGTTTGTGAGAGCCATAAATGATTTTATATCGCTATCCTCCTGCTAAATTCCACCCCCCTCCCCCCCCCCCCCCCAAAAAAAAAAAATGTTCAATTTAATATTGATTCCAAATTTTCTTATATGAAAATTATATATTTTTTCCGGTACACCGTTGTAAGAGCCATAAGATATCTGGCTATTATTGGTGTAACTTTTCATTTTGAAGCCAGTCTAAAATTCTTCTATATTGAGCCCATACTTGCAACCTGACTTCACTTATCATTGAAAAATCAAGAGAAAGAGTGAGATATGTATTTTTAATAGGAATATTCGGGCAAATGAAGTATGCTTGGGGCTTGAACCAACATTGGTTGCCTTGCCCTGCCGCATCATGCACGAGGACGAGGCAAGACCAACACAGTCGTGTGTACAGGAGTACCTTGGTTTGACCATCAATTAAAACAGGGCTTCAGGGTACACTCTAGATCCAAGACTGTCACTCATCTCATACCCCTTTGACTAAATAACAGGACCCTGTTTGAACTAGGCTCCCCTGCCTGATGGAAAATAAAGAACAAGAAACGTTCCTGACCTCGTGTTTCAGGCAGATTTTGTTGTTCTCCCCCGTTTCTTTCTCATAAGCAATGGAATTGACCCCTCTTGCTTGGCAGCAGGAGGAATTACCTTGTGGTAGGCTACATTTACTACAGAGACTTGTTTATGATGATGGGTGGAAGTTGTAGGTGTATGCTTTAGTTGGGTTTTCAACAAGAAATTTTAATGATATTTCATACAAGGTTTATAGGAACTTTAACTTCTTGTGTGGTATCTGTGTTTTCACCATGCATGCAGTGTATCCATACAGCCAGGATCATTACAACTGCCCACACATTGAAATTTATCTATCTTTAGCATTTCTCCTCGGTGCTTTCATCAATCATTTCTTTTGGTTGCTTACTGTATAATACAAGGATTCATTTCAGTCGTAGGTTTTAACAAATACTATAGATTAAACATTTGCCAGAATGTATAACAGTTTGTGATGAAAATTTGGGCAAAAACTGCTAATGAATAGGTTTTGAAATTAAGATCTAAAGCTGTACATTTGCCAATCAAATTGATGACTTTGAAATTCTGTGTATTTCATGACACTACATTCATAATGTCTTGCTATGCAGCCCTTCCTATGACATATGGTATCTTGAGATCTTCAGATGGCTGCAAGCAGTTCCTTCAGGAGTGAATGACCTCCTTATAATTGAAAGTGAAAGGTGTGCTGAGAGGGAAGAAAAACATTCCATATGTGCCGAAAGGAAATTGAATCTCGGTGGTCGTGAAGCAACGCAAGGAGAATGAATACCCCTGTCTCTTTGATCTCCTACACCGTCATCCAAAAAACGTGGTGTAAAGCGAACACCTGAGCAATCTGGTATCCTCATTAGAGAGTGGCTAGGTGATGAAAGCGTTTTAGTCGGGATGAACTCTTGTCCTTGTTCCCAAAGGATTAGTCAAGTAGCGAGAGAGATAGGCCTCTACAGCTATGAATTTGCATGGGAGATGCTACGTTAGACAATGAATTTTTAATAGATTAAACTTGAGATTAAAAAAAAAAGAAATTTATTGGACATCGTACAGTATATCTCTGAAACTGAGAGTAGGCCTATATGAAATAGTTTGTCATCTATTGATATTATTCCCATACATCCGGAGATTTCCGAATTCCATAATCTTCATCATGGAAAAATATTGGGTAAAGGTGGGAATGTGATAGGCTCCAGCTCCATGACAATCTAGCCATGTTTTCACTCTCAATCCCCGTATCCAGAAGACCGGAATGTATATAACAGAAACTTACCTTGCGGTAGGAAACAAAAGGGGAGTGATCTCATCCATGTAATTCCCTTGTTTAGGATGAAAACAGAAGGTGTTTATGGATACCACATGAAGTCAACAATCTTCAGGTTATCATAGAGAAAGAACGTGAGCTGGAGAAATCTGGTCATTAGCTTTTAGTCTACCTGTACCAGACTAGCTCTTTCGCATTTATCTCGTAAAAATGCTAGAGAACATGCCAAGTTTCATATTGCCTTGGTTGTGCATTTTTATGAATGATTTTTAGTTTTATGCTTTTTTTTCGTTGAACAAAAGCAGGCAAGCATATATTCATATCATAGTAGGCCTAAACACTAAATTACATATTTGAGTAAAGCTATACATTGTTAGGCCTCCTTAATTGAGAATATTAGTGCTTCAGGTTTGTTAAACTGTGTATGATTTTCTAAGAATGGGCTAAAGCTGTTGCTGTTTTGGTAGGGTTGATTTGGTTTGAAATTTAAAAACTAAAGAAAAGTAAATTTGAAAGACAGCATGTTTGTTTTGTATTTTGAAGACTAAGTTGATGTCCAAGTTGACCTGATATAACCTCTCTTCACACATAAGGTGCCTGTAGAAATGAAGATTGTAACCCTTCTGAGAGGTACTCCCTAAAAGGTGACTGAAAGGACCCGAAATGTGTGAGCCTGTATCAGTCCCATACCATTGGGATTGGTGTGAGGTCATTGCCATTTCAATATGGGAACCCACTCAAATCAAAGTCATATCTATTTCTGTGAATGCAGTGCAAATGGATATTCTTGATTTCACTCTGTTTTGCAGCTGAGTTTGTACCAATGGTTTTTTTTACATCCCCCCCCCCCCCCCAACACCTGTACTCATGAATTTGTATTTATGGCACGATTCGCGGACGGCACTCAATGCTGCCTTTCTAATTATTCAAGGTGGATACTTTCTTTCGCATTTGCAATTAGGTATGATGGCTGCATATACCTGTAATGTGAGATGAGTTAGAGGAAGGAGTGATGGCATAATAATGAGTGATTTTAGCCCCTGTTCTAGTGTCCATTCCCAGTCTCTCCCTTGCCTTGCCCACACTGTGACTAACCTTCGGTGGTCGTTCACTCACTCAGCACTGGCGTTTTCCCTTCAAGTGCCCTGTTTGGAGTGTGTCATTCAGTGCGGGATTGAATAATGCATGAGTGCTTCTCAAAAGCACCCCATAACCTCGCGACCTTTGTATTGGCCAATTGGCCAATTGGATGGGGGCTGTGTGAAACACACAAAAGGTGATTTGCTTTCATGGTTCTGCTGAGGTGAGAATGTGGCAGGCTAAATTATGTCTTTGTGCCGATCAAAACGTTGGCGATCAAAACAACTGAATAGGGAGTGACCTCTCTCCTCCTAAAGCCTTCCTTTCAGAACCGTTTGGGAACATGAAAAGTTGTTGTGTGCGCTACCTTGAAACGAGCGCTGCCTGGGCCCATTGCTGCCATTCTCAACGATTTTATGTCGACATCATAAATTATTCACTCCTTGGAGCAATTTGTCTCATTGACTTTCAAACGACATGTATGTTATGCAGGGCCTGGTGCCTGAGTGAATGAAGCAGTGATTACACACCTCTATGTAGGCATAGCAGGGTCACTCTTGGATGAGGCACAAGATATTCAAGCAGGCTTCTCAACGACCATGAATAAAACAAAAACAAAACTTTGCCTCAGAATAAAACATGGGCAAACACATCATCAGGCTTTTTATCTTGAGAATGACTGGGATTTCTTTACTCCCAATTTTATCCTCTTTCGTTTTACCCTGCCCTCCTCTTGTCTCTTGAGAGCATTTTCACACAAGACCAATGGTTTAGAATTTCTCTCTTGCATTTATTTCTACTGTGATTTCCAACCTGTCACCCGTTGCTACATCTACCTTTTGATAATCTTCATTTCCTGCAAGCTGCATTATATTCTTAAAGAAAAAATGATTACATTTTGAAATGTAGATCAGTTGCTCATAACTTTTTTAGAAGAAAATGCAAAATGTCAGTGCCTTGTGTACCTCAAAGTGACTGTTAAACTGTGGGACTACTAAACATATAGCTCGTAATAGAATTTAATTTCAAATTTTAATTGCTAAATTGCATATGAGGAAGGGTTAAGTTATGAAAATAATATTCTTCATATTTTACCCAATTTTCATAAGCAGATTTTGCATACATACATTATTACATTTGTTATCAAAAGAAAGAGAAAAGAAAAAGCCAACGTACTGCTGAATGTATACATGCATTGCGGCATTGCCTGTCCTCTTTCCCCCAATCCTCTCTCTGTATTGGGTCCCTCTCAATTCCAAACACACTTTATCACAATGAACTTTACATTGGAGTGGGAGGTTCTCCTAAATGGACAAGATCACTCTTCTGTCCTCCACTCCTCATTTCCTCTCCCATTCCCTACTGCAACCCCCAGCTCTTCTATCTACCCTGCTCTTGTTGGGGACTCATTTTGCATCCTCCCATTTGGCTGTTTTATTCCGCCCATTGCCTTGACCCAGCTTTTAGTAGGACTCTCCTATTTGTGTTCATTGACGGTGCTGATTGATGCTTATTGGAGAAGACATATCTTCCTCAAGGAAGGCTATGTGTTGTTCCTGAGTGCTGCCCGGTGAGATGTGCTTCATCATTGTGCTTTCTATTCTACACTTTGAAAATTGAAGTGAAAGCACTGCTGGACATTACTACATATTGTAGGTACATGTACATGCACACCCTCCACTTCAGCTACGGGACAGATTGAGATTTTTCATTAGAATGATTGGGAAGTGAGAGGAGGATTATAGTGGGTCAAAGTCAGATTTTTAAGTTAATTTTGATTGTTCATTTGGTTAATGGAATTCTGTGTTCTTTGCCCATTACATATTTGTAAATTGAAATTCAAGAGAAGTTTTTGAGAATATTTAGTTTCCCATTGTCATGTTGCACATTATATGGATTTGTGAAACAGGCTTGGTTTGAACTTGTTTCATATAGGCTACATGTAGAGTTTGATATGAATTCAAAATGCTGTTAAATTGCGTGATTAAAAAGTCTTCCCATTAGGTATGAAAGGGTTTAGAAACTTTAGATCCACCTAATGGTATTCCCTCCACCCGCGGATCTTTATCTAGCCTTGTCAGCTCCGCTGAGTCACACTTCCTAGGCTCTTTGCAGGGGCACCACTTTGCTTAGCAACATCTTTAACCCATCCACTCTGCACCCAACTCTTCCATTGTTCCTCTACATACAAAGTCATGTAGATGTACAGTATGTAACATTGCTTTAATATAGCATTGAGGCACTTTGAATGTCAGAACCCTGGACCTGTTATAGAGGAAAATCTCATTTCCACTCATTTATGATAGGCTTATGATAACAAGATTCAATGCCTATGCCAAGATTTGCTTTGATAGAATGTTATGACTAGTGTCACTCGGTTCAGATCCGTTACTCTTATGTTTTAGAGCTGATACAGAAAAGTTACTTTGGTCTTGGTGATCATTACATGTAGTTTAAGCTTATACCAAGTTACCAACCTTAAGATTGAGTAGGCAATTTGTGTAAAAGAATGATTTTAGTCCATAGGAGTGGATGAAAGCTTGCCTACCAAACACTTCATGTTTTAGAGCTGATACAGAAAATTTGCGTTGGTTGGGATGATCATTCCATGTAGTTTAAGCTTATAATACCAACCATAAGATTTAGTAAAACTTGTAGGCAATTTGTGTAAAACAATCATTTTGCTTGAGAAAGTCCATATGAGTGGATAAAAGCTTGCCTAATACTCCATTTGAAGGTTGATTGAAGCTTTAACTTCATGTTTTAGGGCTGTAATTTGTCTGTGGTTGAAGACTAATCTTCAGGTGCAATGACACACCTTGTTAACGATGATCAACTGTTTTATTTTTCTGGCGGCATCTGTGAGAGTGATGCAGCATTTTTTGGCGCTTGTGTTAACCAGCTATTAGCCGCGTTGTCAGTAGACGGTGTTGGAAGTTCAAAGATTCACAAATAATAATAGCTAGAAAAAAATTCCAGACGACATGTATTCCCCTCATGAGGGAATGTGAACAATTGCATTCCAGTTCGAGAAAAAGATGAGTTAAATTGATAAGACGCTTGATAATGAAAACAAGTCTCATATATGAATTTACTCAGTGGCGTGTGACAAAGTTCATGTACATATTGTAGGGTCACATTTTCTTAACCCATTGAGTACATGAACCAGGTGGTCCCTGTATTAAGCCTGTGCGAATGAGAGAATTTAGTAGTTAACCGGTTAGTAGCCGATTCTTGAAGTCTGGCTACAAACTGGTGTGTGATTTTTGTGATTTCCTTTCCATGCAAATAGGCACAGGTAGTACAAATAAAAATAGTTCCGATAGGCCTATCCCTTTTTATCATTCTGTACGAAAACCCTGAAATATTTCTTCAGTTCATCATAGGGAAATTCTGAAAACATTGTTTTAATCTGATGAGCATCTACTCTAGTATGTACCGGGTATGATATAATCTGCTAAAGGAAACCTTGTAGACACGGGAGGGGGAATGCACTTTGGATGACACCCGAAGTAGCGCCCTCGTCTGCCCAAAAGTTGTTATCGGTGATGATGAGCTGGCTTGAAGTAAATGCGAGGAAGCTTAGTCAGATTCAGTTGTCGTCACTTTGTTTACATCAATAAGTAAAAGAGAGGCTAAAGGTGGTAGGGCCATAGTGAAGTGGGATTTCTCAAAACTGATGGACTCGTTAAGTTTCCTGTTTGTCACATTCATGCTATAGGGTTTGTAGTTTGTGGGGGAGTTCCGTTATATGAGGACTATATTTCAATTTCCCTGTTACATTCATAAGTAATTTCATGAATATATACAAGGAGAACTTTGAATGGAAATGTGGATATGAAATATGGAAAGATAAAAATATATGTCACCACAACTTTCTTTGAAAGTCCAAAATGATTTAAAAATTAAAGTGAGAAAAAAAAAAAATCATGATTTTTGTGTAACATACTTGAGGTGTATTTTCAGTGACATTTGCAATAAGCAAAACTAAAACGGTAAAAAAAAAAAAAAATGAATTTATGTTTTTTACCATTTTCCCATGACTTCCACAATTTGTTTTCTTCTTTGAAGTTTAGTTCATGTAGAATGGGAAAACATCTAGAATAAGATATGCTAACTAAAAGAGGAAAAAGGTAGAAGGCTTGATTTTATATGAGAAATTTTGAAGGATGATCACTTCATATCACTGATTAGTGGATTACAATTTGTCATCCGGTGATAATTTGAATCACTAATCCTTTTAATCCCACCACTTAAATTCACTTTCTCTTGCACTCCATGTGAATGAGTTGTGGCTGTTGATGATAAATACGTTTGAATTAAGTACTCAAGTGCTCAAGCTTTTCAGAGGAGATTTGATAGTAGGAAAAAACGTAAATGTCATTTACATTAAGTGACTATGAGACAGTATTAATCATTTCTAAGTTTGTTATTAAGTACTTTCTTTTAATTTTATATTTGTTTTAGAGAAGAGAAAAATTATGGTAAATATGAGGGGAAATTATTTTTTATTGTTTATTACGTGTAGGTTTTATTTTTGACACCCAGATATGCACAACTGATACCAATATAATTTTTTAATGATGATGATGATGCAAAATACTGTATCAAGTTTTGATTTAGATGACTGTATAATGTTTCTTTGCTTTTGTTTTTTCAGACATCACAATCGGATAACAAATATCAGTCCAGCAGCACTTCGTGGCCTGACGTCATTACGAACCCTAGATCTGAGCTACAATCGTATCGGCCATCTGCGGACGGACACCTTCCCGACAGACAATCGGCTCCAATTCCTGTAAGCAACATTTAAGGTTTTGATCGAAGAAAAAAGAAAATGCAAAACAGAGATCTGAACATGTAGTGATGTGAAGAAGATAAAAGAAGAATAAGGGTGAAAAAGAAATCTGAACTTTCATGATCTATAGAAGATCCTGGATTTGGTTAATAGTAAATCTTGAATTTATAAATTCCCTTGTAACTGCTTAGTAGCTCATTGGGTGAAGAATAGAAAACATCAGGTAATTGTGTTCAATCCAAGGGAAATAGCAGAACACTATATCTTTCTTTAAACTTTTTGTCAGGAGTATTATTTAATTGAAATTGTATTTTGATTGAATAAGGGTGAAATTGTTTCTTCACAGTTCCTGAATTCATTTGGGGACAAATGCACATTTCTCACAGGCAAATTTTTATTCAAACTAAAGTAGGGTCTACAAATCAAATCAAATAACCGTAACCCTCTTCCGTAAATGGAACGGCGTATAACCTAGGGGTGCCTTTTAGCATGTCTCACCTCTCACTAGCTTCCAATCCATTTTTATATTTACTCGTCTTCACCTTCTTCCATTCTCGTAAATTGGAGTGCTGTTTCATCCTCTAGTGGGGATTAGTAGGCTAACAAAGGTAGAGATGCTTATCACCCATTTCCGATTCGTAATGGATTAAAACATTTGGCGCTCTGCAACTGTTTGTACAAGACCCGTATTCGGTGACAAGTGTTTTAACTTTCCCCGAGGGGCGGTAGAAATCGTGATTACTGTTTTCAGGTTAATTCAAGCTCCTCCAAACTTGATTGAAATAGAGAGATTAGAATTACACGTGAACAGTGGAAAATGAAAGGAGATTTCTAGAAACTATAGATAGATTCTGTCCTCACGTTTCAATATCACATGCTTTACATTTTGAGAATTGGAGGTGCAGGAATATTAAAAGGGTCGGATGTGGTATTTCAGATTTTCTGAGCAAATTCTCATATCAGATTGAATATAAGCGCTTAAAAAACGTAATGATATTAGATAACAAAATATAGTTGAATTACTTCAGCAATATTCTGACATGAACCCTGTTTAAAATTCACTCATGAAAACAATGATTCTTTGAAAGAGAACAAAAGCAATACTTTTCATTGTTGACATACATTTTATGTAACACACCACATGCACATACAGTTAGAATTTAAAAAAACATATATTTTAAACCGGCTAGTTTATTTCTTCATCTAAACTTGCTGAGAGCCCGGATTTTGTGCGATCCTCTGAGCCGAAGAGCTGACCAAATTCATTAAAGGGAAGTCCAGGGGATAGCAGGATAATACCTGAGGCAAGTGGGTTAGAAAGCGCAGGCAGGCAAGATTGATGTACTGCAGGAAAAGAAGCTTTGCCTTTGCTGACAGCAGTGTATCAGACTAATGTCAGCAATATTTAGGACTGACAAGAAAATTATGTCCTCCCTTAAAATCCAAAAAAAGCCTCCAGGTATTTTCTGTAGATGGTTGGAAACTGAACATTGAGAGGCTACTGATGTTAGAAATGTATTGTTATTATTAGATTTGAAAATCAACAAATATGTTTACAGTATATCTGTATTCTGTAATTAGACGGGAGGGTAGTTGCCACATCTTGACAGGTTACTTTACATTAATCAAAATGGACCAAACTTATACAGTACAATGTAACTCACATATCCTTTAATTTAACCCATTTGCGTAAATGTATAACAACATGCAGATGTGCATTAGACATAAACTACATAGGACATGATTTCTTCGGCTGTGGCCATTCTTTGCCTAACTGGGACCGGATGAGTGATGGCGCAGGGTTAAGACGATTGTGGCATCACAGAGTGGTGGAAAGGGGGTTACGTAGCCTAACGCAGGGCATGCAGGCTGTGGTGATACTAATTAAAGTGGTTGCGGTGCGCACTGGGGTAGGGATGACGATGTAGATGATGATGATGATGATGGTGGTGGTAGTGGAAGGCTACTTGATGGAGGGATGAGGGGGTAGAGTGATGTGACTAATGGATGATGACAGTAGCTAAGATGGCAAGGTCAGTGAAGTGGTCATGTATCTGTTGATGGTTTATCGGTTGGAAATGACCATGTTGACATTATCATACTGCAACGACCATCAACGGCATCAAGGTGGAATGATTGCACATTGACAATGCGAAAGGAAAACATACGAAAGAGTTATTAGATTGGCATTTCCAATATAAAATGGAGCCACAATCGAAAATGAAGTGATGTATATTAATTATGGTACATGCCCCTTCACAAACTCATTGACCTAAAATTGCAAGAAAGTCAAGATTGTAGCTTCAATCTGATAACAAATATAGTACGTCGAAATTTAGCTCATAATGAAACAAACAAAAATAACACAATTGTGCAGACTCATGTTGTCTTATTTTTAAAAGCTTATTTTATAAGCTTATTTTAAAAGTGGAATTTGTAAACTGTTATTTATTTATTTCTGTTCTTTTTTTCCATTTATATTCCTGCCCCCTCTTTTCTCTTCTTTCCTTTCTCCAACTCTTTCTCTCTCTCTCTTTCTCCTGCTGCTATCTGCCATCCTTTTCCTGCCATGACGACAGGTTATTGGAGAACAACCGGATCAGCACTCTACAGCAGGGATGCCTCAACAACCTTCGATCCTTGGAGATCCTCAAGCTCAACCGTAACCGCATTGCATCGCTACCCCGTGATCTCTTCACCCACCTTGAGAGTCTGAACCTCCTGTAAGTACACCGCCCCTCTTCTACTAACTCCATCTTTAAAGGCCCACTGTACTCCTTGTAGCTACATGCACCCTCTATATATCAAACAATGCATAATCGGTGACCATTGGTCCCCCATGATCCTCTTGTTTTTATGTTATTGCATCGCCACCCCGTGATCTCTTCACCCACCTTGAGAGTCTGAACCTCCTGTATAAAGTACACCTCCCCTCTACTAACTAACTCCATTGACAAAGAAGGTTTTTAAAGGCCCACTGTACTACTTGTAGTTACTTGCGCCCTCTATATAGCAAACAATGCCTAAGCGGTGCCCATTGTTCCCCCCCCCCCATGACCCCCTTGTTTTTATGTTAATTGAGAGCTGAGTTGATGAGATGGCCACCTGTCAGTGACCACCCTGGTGGTCTTATCCCTTCTGGCCAAACTAGTACAGACAGCCTTTAAATTTGTTCTTGATAGACTTGTACTATGGAGAGACCTTATAGGGAGCTGTTACTTAAAATCATCCTTTCCAGTAGCTTATGATTTTTCCATAGTACACTAATTTCTCTCCTTGAAACACCTATTTTTCCAACCCCTATCCCTCGTCCCTCATATTGCTTTGTTCCATGTAGACAATTGTAGGAATCTTTACGAGTCACTAATCTGTACAATAATTGATCATCTGTTTGGGGTGTTGAGTGATAACTGGAAGCTTGTAATGACCTGGTACTATCTTTGGGTGACGTGCCCATGGATACTCGATGAGCAAAACAACAATTGATTTTAATTCCTTAGAAGTTGTTTTCCTGAAATGCTTATTCACCCCTGTTCCAGCTGTCTGTCTTCTAATTAGCTCATAAGTCTTGCCAAACCTTTCTAATTAAGTTACGTAATAAATTTTACCTTGTGCAAACCTGTCATTCCTGGAACAACGAGTAAACCTTCATATAGTGTATTAGAAAAAACTACAGCGCAAAGTTGTTCATCTTTGGATCTAGTTTGGAATAGCCAACTGAAAGTGCATGGCCCCTACAATTGTGCAGAATCTCCCAAGTGATATATTGGAAATATTAATTTAGAAGCCATCATATATATATATATATATCCAGAGGTCAAATTATAGTAGCCAGTTTTCAATCATGCTGCAGAAATATTCCAGATCTTTATTCATTTGTAAATGTATTATAGCTTTGAAACTGAAATTATTCCCAATGATTGTAATACTTTTAATGAGGCTCATCAGATCAACAAAATGTAAAGATATTTATTATTTATTCATCAACCAGTATAATGTTTTCCCTTTATGATCTGACGATGACAGTCTTATCTCTAATAAAAACAAAATAAAAGTAATAACAATTAATTAGAACAAAATTTAAGTGTTAGTCATTCGCTTGTATTTCAACACATGGCAGATTTTTATTCGCCAACTGGAATAATGGGAAGGGAAATTGCTCATGTCTCCTCTACAATTATTTATTACGTAACATCAAGGAAATGCGTACACATAAGTCACCCTTACTGGACAGGCAGACTGCAATCCTTTCCTTTCCCTTGGATGGATAGTTGTTGTCTTTGTTGCCTTCTTTTTGTTTGTGTAATGTGTTGATTGAGTTCTGCGGTGCTTAGAATGAAAATGTTCTTGAAAATTCATCTCATAGTTTTTATTACATGGATCTTTCTAGATGTTAAATTCAATATCTCAAAATGGTATATAAAACTTCCATTCTCATGAATGTATCCTAGAGATATTTGTAGAGTTTCAGAGTATATGATATCCTGTGGCAAATATATAAATGATGAAGTAACTGGTTTTGTAAATGGTGTCGTTTTGATTCAGGTAGACTATGTGAGGGAAACATAAATGGAATTCTCAGTATAATTGCATGCATGGCTTTTCTGCACTTCCACCAAGAGCCAATGTGAAAAATAGTGTGAAACAACAGACAGGAGAGGAAAAATCACTCAGCTTGGAGTTCCGATGACAGTTTGAAATGTCACGGCTATCGGGCACGTCTGCCCCCCCCCCCCTCCCTTTGTTGCTTTTGTTGTTGCCCCCATCACTTATTTTGTAAGCCTATACGCAACCTTCTCTCCTGAGCACAGGGAAATGAGACATGTACCATTCCATTTGGCAGCAAAACCTACAAGTTGTGAATTCACTTTTCATGACATCATGCCAAGTTGTCATGGTTTCCTCTTGTCCAAATCATTAGTCTGATATTCAGCCACATTGGAATCTGTATTCTTGTCCTGTCTCGGATCCAACTTGCTGTTTCTTCTCACCAACAACTTAAATTTTATCTTGATTCATTTCATTTTCAATAAAAGCATAATTACAACACCAGTAGGCTGCCTGATCAATTCAATAACCTATGCTTAGGGACCGAATTTTCTGAAGAGCCAAAAAGTAAATCGGAGTTTATGGTTATCACACATCCGATTACATTGTTGTGGGTCCCATCCTAAGATGTTATAGCTGTTATTCAGGAAGTCACAACAAGTAACTCACTTCCAGTGCATGACCACTTAATTGTAGTCTCGGCCACCAAGGAACCGTTATCCCCACCTGAGTCCTATGTGAAACCCCTAAGATCATCATGAACATATGAGAGGTAATGCATTCTCAAAGAACTGGATAGAAAGATAAGGGGAATTCTCCCTCCCACAAGATTTACAGAGGATGGCTAACACACATTTGTGTTACATTTCACGATGTGTCTTGAACATGGGGATGTGCGCCCAGCTCTCAACTTGGAAGGGGAAATTATTCAATTTTGGTGTCTCCATGATAATAAGTGTTGAAACTAGGTGTCTGATGAAGAAGGAATCACATGTCTGACACCATGGGAGTTTAGAGGAGAAAGCTAATCAAAGAGTTTAAAAGGGTTTATTTCTCAAAGGGAGATTGACTAGGGCATGCAGAAAACATCCCTGTCAAGGCAAAGAGAAGAAACAAAATTCATTTTATTTTCCAGCAGGATTTTAATTATGATTTGCTCTTGTAGGTTGGTGTAAAACAAGTTAGGTTATAGTATGTAGCCCCCAATTTTTTTTAGAATAGAAAGAAGTCGGGCAGGGAAGTCATGGATGATTTGAGAAAATTATTAGATGGTTGAAAGATGGATATGTGCTATCGTAGACCCAAAAGTCCCATTGTTTGTATCCACCCTGCGTCCCTGCCGCTGTTTGGAGGTACCCCCTCACTCAATCCGAAGTGTCCCAGGAACAACGTCAAATAGCTCGGCCAATTTCCTTGTAGCTCTCCAGGAAAGAAAAAACCCACATGAGCAATGTAGAGTTTCCTGAGCTGTTTCGAGGGACGATTGGCCAAGTTCGTTGGAGTTGATCAAGATCGCAAACGAACCTTAAAAATGTTATCGTAATCTGCTCAGCACAGGCCGAAGAAGGGGGAAACGTAGCATACTCTCAAGGGGCCCTGATTGGAACATAAGCCATAGGATTAGAACCTGTGTGACTTTCATGAGATTAATTTGTTTTGATTGCTGATATCCCTGATATAACGGTGGGATTCTTTAAATCATGAGGGATATGATACCGAATAAATGGAGATGTGGCTGACAGAATTTGGTTTAAATTGCTTGGTATGAAGTCATCTTGTAACCGCTTATATCAAGTTCGTTATCAGTGACATTTACTTTTTCGGATTTGAAAGAAAAATCAGATCTTCTCTCATCCTGTTGCCTTCCTATGTCTAAATCTGTCTCTCATCAATTTAAATAGGTTATTGATCCCGTCTAGAAAATTTCAAGTTGAACTGTCACAGCACTTTTTTTGTTTCTTTTTTAATTCTCAAAAACATGTAAGGAAAGTATAAGTGGCATTCATAACATTTGTAAGATTCATAGTGCTCTATTCTAAAGAGTGAAAATAAAATCTCCATCTTTTTCACAAAGAGAAAAACAAATAGTATTTCACAAATCCTTGTCGTGATAAAGCACTGAGCATGGAAAGACGAGAGGGGAGAACTATTCTGAAGCATATGCCCTTAGAATGCTGTGCCTCTGTAGGAAAACATTCCACTTTGTTTGTAGGAGCACATGGGTCACAAGTTAAGAAAACAATGGTGTCTCTTTTTAGCCACTATAAGCATAAGACACTTCATCAGTGTGGAAGTGGTGTTTTTTATGAACCAAGTATGAAAAGGTTCTTGTAGAACTGAACTGAAGATGGGCATTCATTGAAAGAAAGCCCAAAGTAAGTCAACAACTGATGGAATAAAACCATTACAGTATTGGTGTGCAATGGTCATGCAAGAAGAAGGCAAGAAGTAATTTCATCTCGCTATATTTCTTTAAATAATACTCTCCCCATTTCTCCTGATAATCCAGGCTTTTTATTTTTACTCAGAAAATCGAATGGATTCCCTTAAGATTGTGCTTGAAATGAGAGTGAAGATGACTTTATATATTCTCATAATACTGTTCATAACCATATATAATCTTTGCTAAGATGCGGAGTCACCTGAGGGTATTATGGTAACCCTTCTTTTCATTCTCTGTCTTCTCCTTTCAATTATCCTCCTGCGTTCTCCAAGCCCAGGCGGGCGAGCGGCCATGCCTCCGACACCTCATTGAGATACGCAAGCCAAAATGCATGCATTAGCAATGTGTGAATTTGTATTTTCACAGACCGAGTTAGTCACCCAATACGCCTGCGCGAGGGCGCTATAGTAGAGCAGCATCATCGATCGGAGCCGTGTTATTGTCCCAAATTATCTGTGCTATTAGGTCAATTGGGGTGTGCAGCTTGTCATAAATTACCGAAGACATTACTGTCTGACAAAAGCCTAGGCGACAATACTACCGGAGATGTCATTGCCTGCCTGCATCAAGAACATACATGCTCATGCAATCCTGAAATTACAGCTTTTCATCAAGCCAGAGCAGTGTGCATAAATCAGTCTCGTTCTTTTGTGTACGGAAAATGGAGTTTGAGGGAACTAAATTCCTGCTAGTTAGTCCAGTGTTGTAGTTGTTCATGGTACTCCGATTTATATCTGATAACCCCTAAATCAGTCCCCCTTTATTTTCTCATCACCTGCATTGGGAATGGTTGTGAATCATGCATGAAAATGCATCCTTGAGAATGATGTGAATAAAATCAATTTTGCTCCGGGCAGGTTTGTTTGATACATGTCCAATTCCTATGCCACTTTACACTTAATACATTCAAGAGGTGGAGGGATGATGTAGATTGAAAAGTTATGAAGCAGCGAGTACACCTATCTACGCTGAGTGTGATGTCCAGATTATATCCATTCTTAATTGAAAGAAATCATTTCGCAGAGTGAATCTTCAACAGCTGCAATTGCTAGTGATTTAGCATTCTTTGAGAGGATAAGATCTTTATTCAAGTGACTCAGTTTCCTTTTCCTTACCAGTTTTATTACAGTGCTACATTGAAGAAACTTTCTTTGAAATCCCAACAAAGATTTCAGATTGTGCACACCAAGGCAGCAATAAAAAAGTCACTCCAGAATTGAGAGTGATTCGGTTCTGTGAATTTCAATAGAGCTCTTTAAAAGAAGAAAGAAAGGAAGCACATTCAGAAAATTTCCCTGAGGAAATCTGAATTTTTCAAGGAAATCCTAACAATGCTGATGTAAAATGTCACGATTGCATGAAATGATATTGCATTTAAGAAAATAGTAATTCTCAGTGTTCTAATGCAATCTCATTGTTTCAATAAATCTACTCAAAATTCCTTATTTCTTTATTTGAAAGATTCCCTGTTACCAGCATTTGAAATTGATTCTTGATTTCATTCCACCCTGAAGCGATATTGTTAGGAATGGGTTGTCATTGAATAGAGCTGATGACTTCATCTGTGACTTCATCATCAATGGTGAATCAGTGGCAGAAGAAGCTGTTGAGTGATCCAATTCTCTTTCCCAACTCACCACAATGGTCACTGTCTTCCTCCCAGGGAAGGCCTCGAAAGACAAAAAGATACAAGACTTTTTTGTTGTTGCTGTAGCAAGGATCAACTGAATTAATCATTCTCGTGGGAGTGCGGATTAATTACTTAACTTCCCAGACTTATCTCATTTGTAACCTTGTTTGTTGTGAAATGTGTCACTGTCTTGCAGAATTCCTAGGCACACTCCTGACTGTATGTTTCATTGAGTTACCAAATCTCCAAAGTTCTTGATCATAGTGGTCACTAAAAGGTAGAATTGAATTCCGACAGTTAAAAGTTTTATGTGATCATTTGTGCTGTTTATTCTTCGTTTTATCGATGAGGCTGAAAAGGGGAAGTAGAGGGAGACATAATAGGCGTGTCTGCACTATCTCGAGATTGCCAAATATCCAGCTATTTGAATTATTCCGATCGCAAACTATCCAGCTTATTTGCGTCTTCATTAGACCGAAGTAGCAAATTAGCTGGATAGTTGGTCGGGATAATATCCCAAGATATCTCGGTCTAGTTTGCGGTTTTGCGGTTTTCAGTGTTTACTAGTTGTACTAGCGCGGCGCTGAGCCTCTGAGGTCAGTGCGCTGAGCGGTATAGATCGCATACTGTGCGAGGAAAACCGGAAATCGTTGTGCATGATGGGATCGGGATATTTGACTCCGTACTTCGGTCTAATGAAGACGGTCGCAAACTATCCCGCTAGTTAGGAAATAGTGGGATATTTTGCAAACTAGACCGAGATATCTTGGGATATTATCCCGACCAACTATCCAGCTAATTTGCTACTTCGGTCTAATGAAGACGCAAATAGCTGGATAGTTTGCGATCGGGATAGTTTGCGATCGGGATAATTCAAATAGCTGGATATTTGGCAATCTCGAGATAGTGCAGACACGCCTAATGTAGGAAAAGAAAAGGTAGCTTAGCAAATATTATTTCATTGAAACCCTAGTATCGAAGAACCTCTGCCTGGCGCCCTGTAGTAAGTGAGAATAAGCATATAACAGGAACCACAAAGTACATCCACGATATCAGACATCGAGATCTGAAATAGTACCACCCCAAAAGGGAAGGGGTAAATTTGCAGAAAGAATTATTTTTGAACGGTCATGTGTCTGACATTCCATGGCTGGCGGTGGCTCCTAGGAGGAGAGGTTGTCCTGTACTTTTTTAATTTGGTCCTAGCACTCCTGATTCATGGGCCGGCTATTTGTGGCTTACCTGAGTGAGTGCACCTTGGACGTTGAGGAACCCATTTGCGCGGCGCAACCTGTGCAAATAGCGCACGTCCTGTGAGGAAATTACGGTTTCAGGAAGCTTCATTCTTCACCACTCCACCGTACCCCCTGCGCTCGATTAGACAGGGTTCTCACGCAACTTCCTGAAGACAAAAGAAAGAAAGAACTCCCAAGCCTGGTCCCCTGGTAACCCTTTGCTTTGTCTTGTTTGGTTTCATTCGCACTGACCTTCCAAGTTCCTTCAAAACAATAAGAAATTCCATTGTCTGGAAATATTACATGACCATGCCTCATACTCAAAGGCCTGAATTCCCTCAGTAATAGATCTTATTCTAACAATATTTTTAAATGAGGAAAGCTACAAAATATGTGCGTGCCAAATTAATTAATGCACCTAGCAACGTGAAAAACAACGAAGATGCACTGAATACCATGAACCAAAGGACCTTTCCCTAATTAGCCCTAAAAATGGCCTAAAATTGAACAATGTTTCATCAAGTTTACTCATTCTGCTACAATTTTTTTGCATTTTTTGTTACTTAAAAGGGCTACTGAACTTGTTAGAAAGAGAAGTCGTGATTTTAAACTCAAACTTCCTACTAAGTTCGACAAAATGTGCCTGATTATTAGTTTTTAAAACAAATATCCATTGGTTCATTAGAGCCTCTGTTAATCACCCATGGTAGTTTATACTACCCGTGTCTATACTGTTCTTTATCCATTATTTTGGACTGAGTAATATCTATTTATTAATTGGTGCAAAATTGTCACACATATTTTTTAAAGTGACGCATGCAACTTTGTAATAATATCTTCTATTTCATACATATATGTGAAAGCTGGAAATATTTGGAAGACTGTGATGAAAATAATCACAATTGAAAATCTAAATCTACATGATCACACCAAGACATAGGAAGTTACAGTAGGAGACAAACAAAACGTTTCAGTTCTTCTCTTGGTTTAATGCCATCTTTGATGAATAAAATAGCACAAGGGATGTTTTCCGAGATGTCGAGAGCAGCGCTCACATTGACCTGTAGCTCTCAAGACAGATATAAGGTGCATCCTCTCCGGCTTCTACTCTCATTAGAAATGCCTATTCATATTCTCCTTTCCCCCACGCAAATCAGTATGAGTACTGCATCTAGGAGCAGTGCGGCTACATCACCTATGCTCAACTAGAGAGGCGATAGTCTAATCATTGCAGAACCTTTCCTGAATCAACGGTGTGGTGTGTGGGTATATTTATGGGTATGGGATAAATGTCCTTTTGTAGATGAGGGTTTCTCTAAATCTTTATGAAGCGGAATGATATATGCCTTACATCTTATGTGTGTATAGCCTGAGTAATAGGTGATGCACTGCTGTGTTGTGAATCGTTACAGAACTATCCGTGTATGTTCACAAAAGGTTTGAAATGCAGAGACTATTCGTAGTCAGCACTGATGTCCCAATCAAGCTGACAAACAGAGGGCCGCGCTTCTCTGCCGGTTTGATTACGATTATGCGCAGCTTTGTGGCCCTGTACTGGAGGTGACTCAGTCAGTGGCCGGCTTTGGTTACCCTCCCTCGATGGGTCCCACTGTTGCCATCCATTGCTGTCCTTCTTGTATATGTATATAGTTATACTCTCTTTCACTGTTTATCTACATGCCTATGTTTTATTATGAAGCATCTCATTCATTTACTGTTTCTTCCTTTGAAGTTTACGCACAAAATAAGAAGTAGAACCAAGACTGTCTTCTCATTTTGCTATTCGGGAAATGGCTATGACGAGAGAATGATTTCTGCAAATATAGTACAGTATCTTATCCACCATCATACTTTTCCCATTAGATTTTGTTGTTGATACCTTGTATGAAACTATGCAGTTATTTCAGAGAGTGGTATTTAGAGATGATGTTCTTGTTAGTATTCTTTCTGAATGATAGAAGCTCATTTTTCCTTGTAGTTGAGGAATGATTTGCATGCTGTTTCAAGCTTACTGAATTTAATTTCTGTTTTTTGAGAGTTATATGTCATTTTAAAACTAAGATTGTACCCAGGAAGTTCATGGTTGCATTATATCAAGGAAAACAGAAAGTTGGTACAGAGTCCTTCTGTCCTTGTGTTTGATATTAAATTGCTGAAATATGCTTCCAAGCACATCTCCTAACTTCCAGTGGTTTTTCTAGTGTGTGTATTTCTCTCTCACACAAGTGGTAATCAAGAAATGCATCCATCTAAAGTTTTTTCTCAGGTAACAGGATATCTTGATTTGCAAACTTGTTCTGTAGGTATAGGGTATGGTTCTGCTAAACTGGGCTACCTGAAAATCCCTCCTGAAAGCATGATTTGAATAAGCTTCATCTCCTGCCTTGGCATTGCGGAGGGTTGTTTGAGTGTGCTCCAAGTTGTAATGATATTCCTCTTTCTTCCCACTTATCCACCCATCACGGGCCCCCGTCCATCCCCTCTCGGGCCAATTGTCCACGCAATCTTCGCAACACTTTCATAAGGGAGAATAAAGGAGAAAAGGCGAGGGGGAAAAAGCGCCCAAAAGAGAGCGCGCTTGAAACAGGAGCCGACCACGGGCACTCAAGCTCCGCGGTGACTAATAGATGATTAGCGTAGATGACCCATTTATCAGGTTTCGCAAGATAAGATGTTCTTGGTGCAAGAACAGGGGAAAAGAGAAATCCTCTCATTCGCCATCCCAGAAAATTGGCTGGTTTCACCATGGACTTCGTAGTAGGTTTAACCCGGGATTGAAGCAATTTCATTTGAGGTACACTTCAGTTGGATGGGCAAAAGATCTTCAAAAGGACTCTGACATTTTCAACCTCTTCTTATTTTCAAGTTTTGATTAAAGTTTGTCTTTTTTTACCCTTTATTTATTTACTTTTTGTTTTTTTGCTTCCTAAACTTGTGAAGCACTTCTGGAGTGTTATGACATTGTGATTGATTTGTTTTTTCTTTCATAAAGTTTGTTAAATGTGTAGCAAGTTCTGTGAAAGCTCAAATAAGGTGAAGATATCTGAATTGTTACGTGTACATGTTTGTATGGTGGGATAACGATAAGAAATATAAGGACAAATGAGATGGTCAATGAAAATTTCCCCAATTATTACGATTGTTATACTGTTTCTACATGTCCCCATTACAGGACTCACAGCAACTTGTAAAGTGCTTCTCTCATTTGGTAAAATACAAAATTACTGCTACATATCCTTATTACAAATTCACAACAGAGATCACATTTATCATATCATGACAAGACTTTTAGCTTGGCAAAATTGTTTTAGGATTACATTTTATTACTACTGACCTTTCAAGGTTCAAGTGAAAGTGATCTATACTTTAAAACATGGAAAGGTAGGAAACTCACTACACCCAAACTGTACATTACACCCCCTCCCTAAAATAAAAATGCCATATCACATTAATGCCATAAGGTAGTGAGCATGGTTGCAGCATTCAGCCTAGCTGACACCCCAAATGAATTTCAAGTGTCCCCAGTATCCTCAAACCGGAGACATTGCCATGGTAACTTCCTGTCACCTGGGGTAAGAAATATCCTACTCCTAGTTGAGTTGCAATTTTAGATTTGCTCTCTTTCGAGTTTCGTACATCCAGGCTGCAATATTCGGCTTTGCAGCAGGTACATGCGTTATGTCACACAGTCAATGCCCACTGGCTCTAGCTCATGTAATTAAATCGTTAGCACATCTTTCCTTTTCTTCTTGTCTCCGTCTGTCTGGGGCTGTTGATAGTACCTTGTTGTTTTTCTTTGTTTTTAAAGTCTACTTGCTCTGACTTTAGTGTCGCCAATATCCATTAGCCTCTCGATTATACTTATAGTCATATCCTTTGAGATAAAGTGGACGTGAGGTTTTCATTGTATAGAATATTGATCGTCCTATAAAGCATTTTGCTGAACAAAGCTATGTTATGGTCATTTTATTAAATTTTTATGTATTGACTGGCCAGATGCCCAGATGTAATTCATGACAAAAATAGCATTTTATTGACTATCCATTTTTAATCATATACGGTACCAGGTTTTATAGCCAAAAGAATTATCAACTATATTTTATGAAAAGATTGAGGTGTTGTTCAGTATTTGTTCCTAGCAAGTTGCATTGTATGAAATCATGATGTTGCAAAAAATCATAATGTTACTTCGGCTGCTGCTTCAGAACTTGCTGTTTTCACCACCGTTTCTCTCACCTCTGTTCGAAGGCCGATTCTTCAGAGGTACAATTTCCAACACCTGCTTGCCATGGCTTGGCAGAGACTGCCAAAGGCATGGCTCGCTCTCAAACTGAAAGAAATTAAGAGAGATAATCCGCTGGAAGGACACATGGGCCAAGTTTAGCTCACTTGAGCCTTCCAGCCTCATGGACTCTGCTTACACCACTACAGAAAATGACCCTTATTTTCTTGGGTTTCTTTACACAGCGAGCTGACCTCCTAATTCTCCTCTCCCAAATCTCCTCCTGGCGTGTTTTCAGAGCCACAGAAAACATGCAAACAATAAACTCTCAAGGAAAATAAAAGAAATCTTGCTTGTTCTCTTTCTCCCTTGCTCGCTCCCTCTCTTATGCATTTTTTTTCTCTTTTATGGAATATTTTCAGGGATGATGTGGTGAAATTGTTCAAGGCCTTCTCCTGAAAAAAGTGTTAGGAGTTGTTGTTTTGAATTACTTTCTAAGTCCTGAAATTAAGTCCACTTTATCCTTGGATCTCCTGGAATATATTTTTTTTTTTCTAAAGAAACGCAGCTTATTTGTGAAATATTAATTCCATATGGTGCTGAGGAAAGTCAGGAAACAACAAAACTATGTTTCTTCTACTTTATTATGTATCTTACAATCAATGAAACTTATATGAGGATAAATACAGGTCATACAGTTACATAATGGAAGAAAGTGTAATGAAGCAATCAGGAAAAGTTGAATATGGATAACCTACAGTGCTACACCATGAGGTTTTAAAATAAAGAATTGACTCAATTTGCTGAAAATCACATGCACTGAACACAGAAATGTTTATTTGGAACTTCAAGCATGTGTGGCATGAAAGTTAGGTCCAAACTTTTCAGCTATTTCTTTTTCATATGATAATATGAGGACAAATTCAAAGGCATTTCTTCCATGGGAGGGAAGGGGGGGGGGGGTTGGAGGTGAAACGTAGTGGGGCCTGGGCTCGCTTGCTTGCTGACTGCCATATTTCCATTTCTTTTCTTTCTCCTCCTTACACATTCCTTTCACACATGTTCCCGGGATTAGAGACACCACCCCCGTTTCACTTGATCTCCAATCTTGATGATAGCTGAGATTCCTTCCAGATATGACTTTGAGACTCAGGTTTCATACCCCTCCTCTTGTCTTGATATTCTCCCTCTGAACGATGTCTCTGCTTGTCAGGCATTCATCCATTGTTTGTGTCTGCTTGTTTCTGTAGGGAGCAGGACTTACATAGGAATAAAGAGAACTTTTTTATTATTCTTCCTTCTGTCCTATTCTCAAACTTAGTAATTTGATGATTCTCACATAAATGTAATTCTCCTTCATAGGCTTTCCAGTAATTTTTGTCAGAGGAAAAACTGAAAATAAGAATGATCTCTTTTTGTTGCTGTACAGTACATAGCACTAAACACAATATTTTACCTGCAAAGAAATCAAATGTAATTCTCTTCTTTTTTCTCACAACATTTGAATCGTTATGTTGTGATTTGTAGGAAATTGAAGTGATTATCTGTGTCGTAATGAATCCCCACATGTGAAATGTCACTCATATGAATAAGGCACATTTGACATGGGTGCTAGACTGCCCCCAGGATCCCACTCCACCCATCCTCATACACATACTGGTGCCGGTAGAACAAAGTAAAAGCTCTGTTGTTCATGATTTCTTTTTTTCTTTCCTGGACTACCTAGGCAAAGTACATTCTCTGTAGGGGATGGTAATACAAGGTAGTTGATAATCCTCAGGTGCTAATGATGCAGAACAACCCATTTCCCTTACCAGATGGTACTCAATTGATTTTGAAGAAAATTTCTTCTTGCCAATGTAACAGTGTCCCCTCCCTCCAGGAATTCAACTTGTGAAAGTACACAAAGTGTGAATGATCCCCCTGTTGTTTTCCAGGAATTCAACTTTCGAAAGTACACATAGTGTGAATAATTCCCTGTTGTCTTAGGCTTTTCAGTTCATGACTCATTGAAGCTCGAACTGATGATACTTCAATTTCTCATGATTTTTTTTCTTTCTGTGTCCATTCTATAATTCTTCCATATTCTGAAAATTATATTTTCACTACTATTACGTTTATGTTATACAATGATATTTCCAGAAGTTCCAGAAAATCTTATGTTGGTATGCTGCATTTTATAATACTTGTATTTGTTTTTTCTTCTTTGGTATGATTGTTTCACATCATCAAATTTTTAGTCATTACTTTCTTATATGTAATATTAACTTTTCTCTCTTTGTTCTTGTTGTTTTTATTTGTAGTGAACTGAGTCGCAATGAGCTGACCACAGTGGATAGTCTGGTCTTCAGTGGCCTGGAGTCTCTGGAGGAACTCAGCCTTAGTCGCAACCAGCTGACCGACCTGATGGACGGCGCCTTCTACGGGCTCAACGCCATCCAACAACTAGAGCTGGACGGCAACGAACTGACCACCATCAGCCGCCGGTGGCTCTTTGGTCTCAAGTCCCTGCTCCATCTGACGGTGGCCCACAACCGTATCAACGAGACAGAGGCCTCCGGCTGGGAGTTCTGTCCCAACCTGGAGTACCTGGACCTCTCTCACAACAGGCTCACCACACTGGAGACGGAGGAAGAGAGCGTTGGGGAGAGCGGGGGTCCTGCTGCTCAGGGAACCAGTGGGGGTGCTCCAGGGTCTGTAGGGGTCCCTCCTTGGCCACCTCTATTGAGGGAGCTCTACATCAATCATAACAGGGTCACTCAGGTGGCTGATGGAGCATTCATCCAGCTCAATCTCCTCCAAGTCTTGTAAGTCTGAGCTGTATTACATATATATAAAGTTTCTTTTCTTTTTTTAAAGTACCTTATAGTATATATTTGATTGATAAACACAGTTTGAACTCTTGTAAAGCACTGTGCAATCTTGGAATAACAGCATTATAGAGTATCCACAAAAAAATAATGTAGATAAAATATTGTACAGTATATATTGTATTGGCATGGGCTTTCAATTGCTCTTTCCATATGTTCAGCACCAGATCCATTAGTCAAGACTTGGTTGAATTTTTTGTAATCATCCACATCTTCCAGCATTGGATGTATGGAAACACCACCCACAAGAGTTTCACAAAGATCATTAAAATGTTCCTTATTCACACTTTTCTCTTTCTCTTTCAATGGCTTCCTTCACCTTGCAGGGACCTGAGCGATAACGTCATTGCCTGGACAGTGGATGACATGACAGGTGCCTTTGAGGGTATGGAATCATTACTCAGATTAGGACTGGCCAACAACAACATCAATTCCATCTCCAGGAGAGCATTCAGTGGACTTGTCAATCTCCAGTCTCTGTAAGTCACATCAATAATGTCTCTGTCATTTAAGCGGGACTGCACTACTTGTAGCTACTTGCGCCCTCTATATAGCAAACAATGCATAATCGGTGTCTGTTGGTCCCCCATGATCCCCTTTTTCTTATGTTAATTGAGAGCTGATTTGATGAGGTAACCACCTGCCAGTGACCACGCAGGGAGGTCTAATTCTTGGCCAAACTAGTCCAGATAGGCTTTAAGGGTTTGGGGAGGGGGTGGATTCTAATCACTTGTGAACAAACTATTCTTTTACAATCGTATATTATTTTCATAGAAAACCTTCATCTAAATTGTAGAGTCGTTTCAGATAGCATCCTTCATATTATTAAATGCTCAGCTTTGGAGAGATATCTGTGCATTTGCCAGTCACAAAGCTGTTTGTATGACGGGGCGAGTCGGAAGCTGGTCGACGCTCCGACGAGACAATGCCATTCTCGATGAATGAATCATACTGCACTGTCATGTACAGTGTTACCGGTCATAAGTGGCTGCACATGTTTCAAATCTTCAAAATCTCTAGATTTTATGTAGGTCAAACTATGCATGGAAATGATAAAATACCATCCTAACCTAAGCTAATAACCAACTTCATGTGCTACATCCTGAAAGCGTACTTTTGAGATGCTACGCTGAGGTTCGTTCTTTTGTTAGTGGTTTTAAAGGTAAAGACCAGTATTGGCAACGCCCCAATTTCAAAAAATGAAATGGAAGCTCTCATTACCAATCATGTGAAAGAATATGTTTTGACTAATACATGATGATAAAAAATTTGCCGGGAAACCGCCTACTAATTCATATATTTGGTAAATTTATTTCTCTCATGGTCTGGTGAGAGAGATAGGGTAGTCCCATATACATCTTTCTGTGTATAGTGCTTGTAACTTTACGAAGAATGGGCCAAATTTCTTATCATTTTGATGATTCCAGAACCTTGCAGATGCTAGATGCTAGATGATCAACCTTTTCTGATCGATTCCACAACGTTTCTTTCACAATGCAATCGCATGACCATTACTGGTCTTTACCTTTAAGAAGGGAATTTATTTAAACGTTGACAAGCTATGTTTTTTTTTTCATTTCCATTTCTTCAGGGACTTTGCTGGGAATGTTATCACCACAGTGGAGAACAATGCATTTGAAGGCATGCCCGAACTCACCCAACTGTAAGTATAAGAATCAAAACAATACTGTATAACATTCTGGAACAACCAGTACTGCATTCATTTGAAGTAGCCCAGCAATGTTGATGCCATTATAAGCATGTAAGGCCAGTCTTGGTAATCCAGAATCAAGCTCTCTGGTTAATGAAAATATAGAAAGATTGGTAACACAAGCTCTACCTAGATGGAGGAATTTTACTTTCTCAAATCGTTTAAAGTTTATTTTGCTACTTTTGCTTAGATGAGCCATCAGATCTAATCCCTTTTATGTACACCTTGCCTCTTTCAGACTGGTGAACAGTTCTAGCATGGTGTGTGACTGTCAGATGGCATGGTTCCCAGTCTGGATAAAGGAGAACAATCTTTTAGAAGGAGTGGATGGACGCTGCGCCCATCCAGAAACTCTCCAGGGCTTGGATATCTTCAGTGTCGATCCGGAAGTGTTTACATGTGGTAAGTAGGTCCCACAAGGGAAATTGTATGTGATGTTGATTATGTTGGGGGTTCGACCTACCCATATGTAGCCCTCTACTCACTCTCACTCACTCTCACTCACTCTCCCTCTCTCTCTTCCTCTGTATCCATTTTGTCTTCTTACTTTCTCTCCTTTTCCTTCCCTTTTTATTTTTTCGTTCTCTCCCCCACCCTCCCTCATCCTTTTCTTATCCTCCCCTTTCTTTTCTCTCTTTTACCCTCTTCTCTCCCCTCCCATCTCTCCCACTCTCTCTCTCTCTCTCTCTCTCACTCTCTCTCTCTCTCCCTCTTTCTCTGTCCCTCTCTTCTATCTTTGTCCGTCACTCTCTCAGTTTGTATCTGTGACATTGGCCCACATTCCCTTTCCTCTGCCCCTCCCATTGCTGGCCCATATCAGCCTCTTCTAACCTTTATCTTAAGCCATGAGATAACCTACTTTCACCTCCAGGAAACTTTAAGTCGAGCTGACAAGTTACAAATTGTTGCAACTTGCCTTGCCCTGCCCCCACATCCTCTAGCAGACATACTTTTGTAAGACAAATAAGAGAAATGTTGAAAGGCCAGATTATAGGTTGTCGTATTCTAGTCACTCACTCTCCCACTCTCCTGTTTAACTATTTGTTCTTGATGCTGTGTCTCATCTTTTCTGCTAAACATCTTCCACACTCTGCCCGTTTCTGTTGTCATTTTTGTATAGGTGTCATATCTTAATTTGTTTTTTGTTCTCTCTCTCTCTCTCTCTCTCTCTCTTTCTCTCTCTCTCTCTTTCTCTCTCTCTCTCTATCTCTCTTCCTCTCTCTCTCTATCTCTCTTCCACTCTCCTTTCTTCACTGCCTTATGGATATTATCTGAAATATGTTCTGTTTTCTTCAAGTGTTTATCACCCTTTCCGTAAGATTACAAATTTAGCAATCAACCTGTCATATTTGTGTATCCTTGTTGGCAGGAAAGGGGCCAATATTGGACTTAAAAAGATACTTGAACTCAATATTGCTGTTAGTGATGTTGTAACTTTTGACAAACGTCCAATTACCCTGTCATGTTTCTCATCCAGAGTTACATGCTAGAGGGTTTGGCAAATGTCAAGACTATCAGCATGGGTTGAAAAGATTGTGTATGACAAGGGAAGTAGCAAAATCTTGTTTTGTTTAACTCTGAGTTGTTATGTTTTTGCTACAGTCTTTGACAGAGAAAATTGATGCTTTTGCTTTTCCTTTGGCTTATTATCATTCATTGTTACCTTTCTTTTTGCAGATGATCGCCTGAAACCTTTCATCATCCGTGAACCCGAGACGGTGACATCACTGAAGAATGACAATGTGTCTCTGATATGCACAGCAGGCAGCACAAGCGATGTCCCAATCACAATGCTATGGAAGAAAGACAAGGTATGGTCCCTTCTGAACTCCTTGTTACATGTCTTCTCGGCCACTTCTCTTCAAAGCCATATACCTTTCCATTTACCCTTCCTTCATTTTTGTCCCTCAGCATCTCTATAAAACACTTGTGGTAGATAGAAATACATCCCATACACACCATCCTCTTTTGATTTTAATGTTCTAATCTCATTCAGCAACCAGTAGAAAATCATTTTTTTGTGGAAACTCCCAAAACTGATTTTAAAAAAGATGTTTTCAGAAAATGTTATCTTCTGGAGGAGATATTACTTCCGCTCTGTGAGTGAAGACCAATACATCCAGAATTATAAGCACAGTTGGAAGATAGTTGATATAGTCTCTGGATTCCTGATGTACATTATGTACATTATATCCTAGATTTAAATTGATGTTGTCTTCTTAAATGACAGTGCCAATCTTATTTGTTTTTCTTCAAACAGTACGACTCTCGATTAGTTTTTTGATGATTTTCTTTGTTCTCATCATGTCTTCAGGCGATCATGGAGGATGCAAACCCTATCTACTTTGAGAGGCTGAACCCCAGCGGTGTGAATGAGTACACCTCTGTTCTCAACCTCCCTCACATCAAGGAGGCAGACCAGGGAAGATTCCAATGCATCATCTCAAACGAGTTTGGCGTCACATACTCCAAGAAGGCCAGAGTCACTGTGCACAGTGAGTAGCTCATTCCAAATACTTCTGTGTTTCAGTAGCCTAACCAGTCTGTGTCTTATGTCAGCCATCTTTTATATATGCTTCACAGGAAGATTTGGAGTAAAACTTTGGTTGTCATTGAAACAGCTTTATTTTCTAAGTCAACGTTGAAACAGATTTTGATTGTTTTATTATATTGTGAAGAAGAAAGTAATTTTCTGACAAATGTGATGTAGATTTTGTAATGATTGTGATTATACCTTTGTTCCCTCTATAGTTTATCCATCATTCACTGTCACTCCACGTCATGTCAGTGTACGTGTTGGAGGAATCGCTGAACTGCCCTGCGCTGCCACCGGACACCCCACCCCAAAAATAGCTTGGCAGAAGGACGGAGGCATCAACTTCCCCGCCGCCCGCCAGCGCCGCATCAAGGTCAAGACCGAACTTGCAGAGTTCTACATCGACAACGTCCAGATAAGCGACACGGGCGTGTACACGTGTACAGCCCTCAACGCCGCGGGCACCATCAGCACCAACGCCACGCTGACCGTCCTCGAGCCGCCTCTCTTCACCCGTCAGATGAAGGACCTGACCGTGGAGGTCGGAGAGCCCGCTGTTCTGGAGTGTAACGTTGAGGGAAGTCCCCGTCCTAGTATCAGGTGGTTCAAGGATGAGGAGCCCTTCACGTTGTCCGATGGCATGCACCTGACTGACTTTGATCGCTACCTGATCATCATGAACGCAGCGGGCAGGGATGGTGGCACGTACACATGTGAGGCAACCAATTCCCTCGGTATACGGACAGACACTGCAAAGCTTGTTGTTACTCAGAGTAAGTTTCCTTCCTCGGATCTTATGATTTGTCATAAGATGAATGTATTTAAAAATCAATAGTAAAAAGTATCCATCTAGATTTGAGAATAATATTATGTAATTCACTCAATAATGGCGGAGGCATATTGGAGATGCAATCACATCCATCTTGTTTAAGTCTGTTTGCGATAATCCATTTAGAAACAATATTCTTGATGCATGATGACCAATTAGCCTGAATGTAATCAAATTTACTGCATGAGTATCATTTGTTCTGTGAAACACATAACTTTGATCCGTCAATACGTATTCTTACCAAGCATCATTACATAATTGAAATGACTTATTTGTTCTTGTTTAGACTCTGGTACAGTATGGAACATGACGACCACCAGCATCATCATCGTAGTGGTCATCTGCTGTATCCTGGGTACATCACTCATCTGGGTCGTCATCATATATCACACTCGCAAACGCACAAGCAGATACAGAGGTAAGGCTGCCCTCAAGTTAAAAACAAATTGACTATTCTACAAAAAAATGTCCATTCTAAATCAAATGTTGTTTCAACTTTGTATCTGTTGGTTTCTCCACCCCTGTGTCTCGAGCTTCAACAAATATAGGCATAGCCAGTTTAACATGAGATCCCATGCATATTAACAAGCCTGCATGATGTACTTCAGAGTTTTCTCCTTCTTATCTTTTAGATGAATAAGCTTTCAATCAGTCCATCTGTTTAGAGGCAGAAGGGCATTGACTCTATGTAAAAAGTATGTGAGATAACTCCCTTTGAGCTCTGAACAGACGATGTAATGCCTGTGATATATTTTTTGCTCATTAGTAAATGGACAATCCAAAATGTGGCACATGACAATTGATTTTAAAGCCCATCTGCACTCCTTTGTCCAGGGGGGATTAGACCTCCCTGCAAGGTCACTGGCAGGGGGTTATCTCATCAAATCAGCTCTCATTTAACATAAGAAAAAGAGGATCATGGGGGACCAACAGGCACCGTTTAGGCATTGTTTGCTATATAGAGGGCGCAAGTAGCTTTAAGTAGTGCAGTGGGGCTTTAATCTCTAGATGGTATGCTATAATCTTATATGTTTATTTACCATCACAGTTGAAGAGTCCCATCATCACGTGGTACCCCCAGAGATTCCCAGCTCCACCCTCAACGGATCATCAGAGGGTACCATCCATCAGGAGACGAGCAGTGGGGTCTCCAGTGCAGGTAAGTAGGGAGGAGAGAGAGATCTAGAAGAGGGGAGAGAGGGGTAGTAGAGAGGAGAGAGATGTAAAAGGGGGGAGAGAGATGTAGAAGGGGGGAGAGAGACACACAAATCAAGATGTGTAGGGCAGATGAGTTGAGAACGAAAAGTTATGAAATTTTGGAACATGAAAGTGTTTGAGATATGAAAGGAAAGATAACGAGGAAGAGTTAGAGAAGGGGGGGGGGGGGATGCATATATGTCCATAATTAACAAAGGGAAGTAGTACAGTGGAAATAATGGGGGGGGGGGGATCAGTTTTCCCTATTCATTGAAGAAGAAAAATGAGGGAAAATTAACTTGTTCAGACTTTAGAAAAATATACTCAAATGAAGAACGGACAAAAGATGTTAAACTTCTGATGAAATACAATGGAAAGATATTCATGCCCAAAACAATATTGCAGGTGAAAATAACATTTGAATTCTCTTTTTTCCCCTCTTCTCTACAGCTACTGACAAGTACCAAGATGACAATGCGAGCGACTGCGACTCTCTAGACGGACCTGTGGGTAAGCTCAGTACCTTCAGGTTCTCCAATCAGGTCCGTATGGCAGCCATCTTTCCCAGCGAGACAAAAGTCATACAGCCACCAGAAATAGCACCCTGCCCACGTCAACATCACTGCAACATGCAAGGTACAGCTCTCTCTTTCTCTCTCTCTCTCTCTCTCTCTCTCTCTCTCTCTCTCTCTCTTCACTTACTGCCCACACTCTCTCTCTCCCTTTCCCCTCTTTCTCATTTTCGTGCTCTCTCTCTCTCTCTCTCTCTCTCTCTCCATCTTTCTTCCTTTCCTTCCTTTCCTTGTATCTTTCCATCTTCAGAATACTTGTCTTGACTTTTGAATTGATGAATAAAATCAAATTGAGGTTGCAATAGGCCAGTTGACAAATGAATTAAACTTTTTATGAAAGCTACTTGAGAACATTAGTAATAAACAATCGCGTTAACCTCTTAAGTAAATTGTATTCCAATAGTTAGAATGCAGATAGCATAGATTATTTTTTGCTTTGTTGGACATACCCTCTTGAAAGCTTTTGGATCATCTCCAGTAACGGTTTTAGGAAGAAGCTTGTTTACATTTTCAGTTTATTTGTGAACATGTCTGTTGTGAGAAATATCCTTGTCAATAAGAAGCATAACATAATATTTCTTTTGATGTTGTGTATTTTAGATGGGCCTCACCAAAGCGGGATGGAGAGATACTGCCCTTCAGACTCACTCAGTGAAGCTGATCACACCACCTTAGAAAGACGTGGCCAGCTCACTGCCCTGCCATGCTGCAACGGGACAGGTCGCTCTCTAGACAGTGCAATCAACAAACACATGTACCTCCACCACGGGGGTGGAGGAGGCCGGAACCATCCCTTGAGGAAGGGGGGAAGCGACGGCGAGGAGGGGGAGATCGAGGAGGAGGATGAGGATGAAGTATTTATGGATGAGGCAACCAGGGATAGGTTGCAGAGAGAAAGACTCTTGACAAACTCGGATGAGGGTCTGGGTAGCCAGACGGCCTCACCGGTCAATAAACACAATTATCGGAGGAGCAACCACCCACCGCCCCAGTGCTGCCATTCCTATACCTCAGTCTCATCACCGGAGGGACGATGTACATCACCCAGCAGCTTTAACATACCTCATGGTAAGGCTCATGCTCGTTTGCTTGCCTTCAGGGTGTAAGCACCTTGTAAGATCCCCGCAGAGAAAATTGGGTAGTTATCATGATTTATTGTGCATTGCATGGATGAATATTTATTGTAGGTTAATGATAACACACACCCATGTATACTTGGTATATGGTAGTAAAATGCCTTTTACTTATGTCTATGAATGTACCATGGAATTTCTCACAAAAGGACAGTCAAAGTTATTCCAGTAGTAAAAATTGAAGCTTGTATGGAAGTGACAAAGAAAAGATGTAATTGGAATGTGATTAACATTTGTCCTTATTGTTTTATTTTTCAGAAAATGCACAAAGGGGAGACGCATACAGTAGAATGGCAATGTCATCATCTTCACTGCCCTGCAATGGACGGATTCCCAACGTACACCTCTACGAGAATCCCACCAGTTCTGCTCAAGACAAAGACTTGATAGACGGCCATCTATGCCGTAGCCACAATCATGTAAATAATGTTAATAACAACAGCAGCACCAATCACTCCCCCGTTGCTGATCCCATCAGACAATCACATAGCATTCCCACTGCAATATCTTCCACGGGCAACGTCTCGCCCGGAATCGGGGCGCTGCTATCGCCAACGACGCCGACGACAACCCACCAAGTGCAAAATGGCCACCTGCACAGCCACCACCGCCCCCACCACCCGAATCGTCACAACGAGAAACCGACCCACCAAAACTCGCGGAAGTCGGGTCGCCATCCGGAGAAGCACCACGTGAAAAGCAAAACTTCACCCAAATCGGGACAATCGATACCAAGAACTTCTTATTTACCATCGTCTAATGGTCATCCTGCTCATCACGTGACATCACCCACGTTAACATCACTAACGGAAGCCTGATGGGCTGGCTTGGGATACATACGTACCTGGACTATCAAGGGTGATGATGATGGAAATATGCTCATTGTGTGTGCAAACAACTAGGATGTCTAAATGGAATACATAATCTGTAAATGGTTGCTAAATATTTCATGTAACTTTTTACAAATGTGGATGCAAATCTCAGTTATTTCTGCCTGTGTTATTTGAGCTGTATATCAGAGCTGGATATTAAGTGAAACATTTAATTTATACGATATGTTACCAAGCACCACCGAAGGCACGTCATCACCTCCTCTACCGCTTTGTGTTATCTGCGCTAAACAAGATACATCGATGTTGCAGCACCACCGAGAAACAGCTAGATGTGCCTATGTAGATGCTATGGAGTGCCAAACTTTTTTTTTCTTCTTCACAACTCGATTTTTGACAGTATATAATTCTTGTTTTACATGTAAGGGTTAGTAATTCACCCTCTATCCTGGAAATAAACACCAAGATGATCTATCAGTAGATTTAGCTTTGTAGAAATTCTTTTGCATGTTGTTAGTTTGAAATCAAATTTGTGTAGGATCTGAAATACTTTGTAAGTGCTTTGAAGGTGTCCCCCTGTGAATTTCGTGGCGATTATCGTGAGATGCTCAGTTATGTGTGTGTATGCATCTCATGTACATCCAGTAAGAATGTTGGGTATTTCTGGCCTTTTCATTTGTTTAGTATAATTAATCTCACTTTGTTACATCAGTCATATCAGGCAAGAATTTTCTTCACTTAACCTTTTATGCAGTTTGCATGAATCTATGCATCAAGGCCCTATGTAATGTAAACCATCAAGGCATTTCTTGTCAAAAAATAATACCCAAGCTTCTCTTGGGTAAATTCATGAAAACTGCAGAGATTCAAAGTCACATTTATTCTTTTTTGATAAATCATCAAAGCATAAAGAGTGACAAAAATTATGTCATAGGACCCAACCATTGCTGAAGAGCAAACTCAATGAAAAAAAAGAATAACATTTTTGTCAGCTAATCAAGGACATGTCTGGTTTAACCTTCAATATGTTTGTGTTTTCTTGTAATACGTGGTGTGACTTTTCCTGTTATTGTTAAGAGAAGAAAGAAAAGCTTTAAAAACTTGGATCTTTGTCATATTGTTTGCAGCATGTGTTATTATTTTGAAGTGCAATGATGACTATTAGTCATATTTTTTATGTAAAATGTCTCTTTTATTTGGTTATGTGATAGTGCTAACCATGGAGTCTTGTTATTTACTATCTATGTTTATCAATCAAAGAGACAATATTTTTTGTTTATAGTTTGAATGATGAAAACCTAAATTATGCAGTTAGGTGCGTTCATTTTATGCTCTTCCCACCGCATTTATTTAATTCAATCATTTGTGTCTTCTTTACTTTGATGCATATAACATGACTAAACTCATGTCTTTATTCTATTTCAAAACTATGCTAATTTATTTTGATATCAAATCAAATCACTCTAGATGCATGTGGATGCTATTATTTTTTCTTGTCAAACTCAAGATGTGATTTGATATTCTGTAGATGAACAGGGATATGTGATATACGTATAAACGGGTTATGAATTCAATGATGATTGGAATGCATTGTATGTACAGACTTGAACGAAGAGGCCGGTGTTACGGTTTCTATTGATGTTGTTATAGTAGAAACTGAGCCGTTTCGTAGGAAATGATTGAAATAAATCTAGTCATGAAGTCAGGGCTAAAAACCAAATATTCATACTTCTTAAAGATATTTTATCAGTTTCATATTTCGAATTGTCCCTTTTTTAAATCCATATATCAAGGAGTTTTATTTAAGTACTAAATCTTGAATTCTACATCATCAAGTTACTCGCCTTATAAGTTATCTCAGAAAAGGAAAGGATATTTGTCTTAGAAACATCTACTTAAGAAATAACATTTCAAAATGTATATAAAAGTTTACATCACATTTTTTTCTTCAAATAATGATATCAGTAACAAATATTTTAAGATCATAATGAGATGAGATTTCATATTTTCCCCCTTTCAACCATATTCCTTGGTTAACCTGAGAATGGAAACGCATTTCTAGAAACTATAGGACACACACCTTTTCTATCAGGTCATCGTATTCTAATACTCCCTTTAACATTTTTCATGAATATCTCAATACCAACAACATAAGTCTCTGGCTTCATGACTAAGTTTATTGTATGAAAAAGGTTATATGATCTGTGTACATGTGAAATGTGTACATAAAGAGAAGACTATGAATATGTGAAAAGTAAAAATCAATGTGTGATACAATCTATGTGGTTTGTATGTTGTAGATGGATGGATGGAGAAGAGGAATATTTAACTCTGATGAAAGGAAGTCTATTGAATTTTGTGTATTTTTATTCTACCTCTGTATGTGTAAGTTTGCAAGTGAGTGCTGACTTGCCGATTATTCAATATGAAGAAGAAAGAAACGATGAAAACAAAAATAATTTAAGTAGTGTGCCGGTTTCTCAAGAGAAAAACAATCAAAGAGGAATTGAGTAAGGTGTATATTATAGAAAGTCAGTAAGTGTATGGCTATAACCAAAGCAGTGTAATGAAAGGAAAAATGGAGATAAAGAAAGCAAAAAGTAATAGATATTTCTATATGTGGAATCTTAAGTTCATTCGTAGTGAAAGGACATTGCTTGACAGAAAGCAATAGCACTATGCACATTGCCGTTTCTTATATCTTAATTAATTTTTCTCTTTTTTTTTTTATCTGCTTTTTTCCTGGTCCCCTTCCCACACAAAACAATATTTTGAATGAGTATGCTATAAAACAACAATTCTATAATAATTCATCGCTTGTACAAGTCTTGTGAGTCTATTCATCTGTACCCTGCATCGTCCCTGTTAGGATGTGTAGTAATTGCCAAATTATTTACTGCCAATTTTGTTAATAGATGTGCCAATTTTCCCATCTTAATTTTTTTTCTTAATTTTGTTTTTTGTTTCGCCAAAAGAGATAAGCATTTTCCTTGAACTCAGAAAGAATCAGGTACAGACATGTTTTTTTCTTGTGGTCTCATTAACAAAATAATCATTGATACTTTGTCAATTCCATGATGTAATTGTGGATGATAGGTCAATTACAGGTCAATTACAGGTCAAGTGTGACATGAGGATGTACTCGGGTCATTCCAGAGGTCACAAATCCCACCATATTTTCTTTGAGCGCATTATACACTTGTCTTCAAGAGCCTGCCCACCGTTCTTTTGTCATATCAAATTTTACTGGTCACTTTTTTTCTGAGATACAGATCTCAGTCACTGCCTCTATCTTCCTATGAGCAGGAATTATTCATTTTGAAATATGCAAATTTGTTGGATGGCTTGTTCTATGCTTTCCTTCTTTTTATTTCTTTATTTGCCAAAGTATATTTATATCTCCTTTATGTCACTCAGTATTTGTATTTTCCTGTAATGTTTTCATTTTCTTTGAGTTACCCCTTCGTCTTATGCAATAAAGTATTAATATTATTCACACATGAGTTTTTGTTTATGGGATAGGTGAATGAGAACAAATTTGTTCAAATTCATGTGTAATGCCACAGACACCAATGTCAGTGTTGTTGTTTTTCCTCAAGAATATGCCACAAAATATATGGTCAAAATATGTCCAAATGCTTAATATGATATACTCCCTTGGCCATATACACGTAGCTAATGGCATGTATTTTATTCCATTCATTCATTAGTTTGACAATCAGGTGACTGCTAATTAAGACATAAATCCAAAGTTATTTTAAGTTGTTTTCATGTGAATGCAAGTTAATATATTGCTTCTAAACACATTGTCTTTAGAAGCATAATTCCTAATCATGTTGCATAGATTAATAGTAGTGCCAAACCAAAATAATATGCATGCATTGGTTTTTATCTCTTTAATATTACAAATAAAAGTCATATGTGAGTAATATATTTCTGTCATTTTTTCAGAGAGTATTGTTATTTCCATTTTTTTGAGAATGGAATGAATGTTAAAGTTGCAAATATTGGGAACATTTAAATTCTGTTCTTGCTAAATATTATTTGTACAGTGTTGTGTATATGAAAAAGATGCTATCATTATTAAATGCAAGAAAACAATGAATTCAATGGTATTAGTGTTGTGTTTTTGGTTGTGAAATGAAATTAAGAAGTGAAAGTAGCTGAATAACATGAGTGGAGAGTGTGCATTGAAAGGCATGTGATAAATTAAACAGCGTGCTTTGGAACCAATTAAATTTCCACAGATTTAATGAGTGTAAAATGTCAACCTCTCCAACCTGCTCGACCCAATATAATTGTGTAACTACATGACCCTCCTCCCCCCCCCCCCCCCCCAAAAAAAAAAACTTTCTACTATGAAATCACTTTTTCATTTTTACTTTTGATAGATGTATACAATTTCATTTTTTAGTGAAAAGTGTGAAATACCAGTGCATTGTAATAAATTTAAATTCCCCTATACTGAAATACAAAAATTATAAATCTATTTCCCATAATAATGTGGATTAAACAAATATGAAATTGTGAACAATAATTGTAATAAGTTTATCTGTGATTTATAACTTCTAGTTGAAATGAATTGAGTGGATTACGAAGTGACATAGTGGCATCATATATATATTGATAAGTGAATGTTATTGGAGGTCATGTGACATTCTTTCATATTCCATCGGCAAAAATTCACATTTTCACAATCAAAGCAATATTCAATAAAATGTGTGAAGATTATCGCATCGACTAATGTAATTATATCGTCCATTTATTATCAAATGAATTGCAATCCAATCAAACGATTTATCCGAAACTCCCGCTTATGGTCTAATCAATGGAATTGTGATGTATTGATACTCTCTCATTTCTTCCTTTTTCACGATTCACACTTTATATGATCACATTTTACATCTCCATCAACGTAATATTTTCTGTAAAATATGACACTCATTATCACGTTCCCACGTTAGCTATCCACATCTTTTGTCCTTCAATATTATAGCCCATTTCTTTTCCCGCTTTAGAAATTAAAGTACTACGCAGGTCATTAGTTTTATGACCCCTGTACGCGTAATTAAGCATTATAAGGTGAAAACTATACGGTCCGTACAAGGACAGTCCAATATTCCTTCCGAATGTCATATTTCAAATTAAACGAGGTAGATGACTGAATTGCTCGACTGGAAGAAAGAAGGACAGAAAGAGATAGAAAGAAAGAGAGGGAGGCAGTGAGAGGGAGGCAGGAAAGGAGGCAGGAAAGGAGGGAGGGAGAGAGAGAGAAAATTCACAAAAATCAAGTTGAAAACATTATGAGGAAAAAAAGGAACATGGAAGTAGACAGCACCATTCAGGAGGGTTAAACTAAAATTCTGTAGAACACATACATGAGATGTATAAATGAAAAATGTCACAAAAAGATCATAATATAACATTCATAAATCATTTAATTGACTTCAGATTTCATGATATCTCGTGCGTTATTGAATCAGAATATACAACTTACTGTGTTTTATATTGTTAAACAAAAAAGGGGGTGATTATCATGTAAACAGAAGGAACACATTTCCTATTGTATTCACTTATTCGAACAATATAGTCATAGAAGTATAGAGTGGAATGGCATGCACATTATATATTGTAAATTGTAAAATGTAAAATAAAATATTCATAAAATATGAAACTATATGGAACAAACTATATCTACTACAAGGTCAATTTCTGACCGTTTTGTTTTTTATACATATTAATTATACACTTCACTATTTCATAAGTGTACTACACAAGGCATTTACATGTATTCCCTTGTAATGCGAACACTTTACATGATAAGATTACAATATAGAGGGCTTTGTTCCAAGGTGTAACATGATATTTTACACGATCCGATGACTGTTTTAGCGATTTCGTTTATCTTGACTTGCCAACATTTGCTTACATTTATCACATAAACAAACGGAAAATTACATAACATTAGTGTATAAAGATTAAACATGAAAAACATGACTTTGTATCGACCTACACAAGACGAATAGTGTTCACAATGTCAGACGAAATAAAATAATGTCAATCGAGTAAATAATTAGAAAATATAAAATAGTGATAATACAAATGATTGTCGTTGCTTTTTTCTATCAATCTTAAATCAAACTATCCGACTAATATCAATAAAATCATGACATGTTGTCAGTGTTCTCTACATTATAAAGAAAGCCCTTGGAGGGTTCAAGCTTAACTGGAGATTATTAAAAGCTGACTATCTCCGTCCAGTGGCGGATCCAGGTAGGGGGCCGGGGGGGGCCCTCCCCTGGGGAAAAACAGGTAAAAACACGTTAATTTTACCTTTATTTGAAGACGGGCCCCCTCCCCTGGTGCTCAAGTGGGAGGGGAGAGGTGTAATCTTCAATTTTTTTTTTTTTTTTTTTTTTTTTTTGGGGGGGGGGGGGGGGGGCAAAATTATTCACCGGCTGGCTGTTTCACCATTAAATGTTTTCTCACGAATTGGGCCCCCTCCCCTGCCGCCGGCTGGATCCGCCCCTGTCTCCGTCAATAGTGTATTTTCTGGCATAGGCTTAGCAACCGTGGGGGTGGGTTGCTGTGGCTGCTTCCCCCCCCCCCGCCCCTCCCCAGTTGAAATGACCAATATTCGCCACTTCATGTTAATGTAGGGAGGTGGTCTAGTTACGGTGAATAAATTAAACATTTACCGCAATAGTCATCACTTTTATTCTACCTCGCTTCGCTTGATTGCAAAAGTGACATACTGAACAAAAATAACATTCTGGTAAGAGATCTCAGCCCCCTGGCGACAGTGAGCTCGTTAGCCTACATTCCTTGTGCGAGCTGAACTTCTTTTTATTGACATCCGATTGTAGAGTGGACTGATTGAATTCGATAAGTCATGTGGTTGCTTGTTTAGTTTATTGCCATAGTTACTACCTAATCAATTGGTGTGTAACAATTCAAATTTTCGTATACGACGGTCTCGTACTACTTGACGATAATATTTAAGGGTTGACCCTCTAACAATTACATTTAACTTTTGATTATATCTTCTTTAGTTTGGCCACTTATGAGGGTCACTTCTTTTTCTGGCTGTTACCTTCCAAGACTCCAAGTAAACTTCTATGGTTTTGCATCAATGTATAAAGTTTTTACTTGTATTCGTTTTTTTAATGAAACAATAGCTCTATGAATGTTTTTTTTAATCGCTTTAATTGGTGAAATAAAATTGAATTTAATTGAAATTGAAATGCACAATGTAAATGATAATGTGACAAATTAAAAAAAAAAACTAAATAGACCCTAGCTAAGAATAAGGATATCAATACGAAAATACTGTTTAGTTGGCTAACTATATATACAAATTGAACTTTTGAGGTGCGCAAAAGATGGAATTTCTCTCTCTCTCCCTAAATAATAATGATTTGTCCATATATTTATAGTACAGTAAATTTTAAGCAATTTGTAATATGTTTATGCTTAATTCAATGAAGGAGAAGTTTTTTTCACTAAAATAGCGCGCCTTTCTTCATTACCGCACAATTTTGTCGTCAATAAGCACTGTATAATGGTCACTGATGAATATAATAGTTGCAGCATTACTGTTCTTTTATTGAATTTGTCAAGCAGGGTGTCATTTTAATCCATATAAACACCATACACTGTAACCACAGCATACATGGTTCGATTCTGACTGGACACCGTCGCAAACCCATCCGTGTCTGTGTTCCAAAGATACCGACTCGCGATCACCACTTCCTGACCGGGCACTCTCGATCCGATGTCGACGTTGACTACCAGACGATACCGGTCGAAGCCGCACATCATTTTCACTTTCTGTTTAACCGTGTCAGATATAGCCGCTGCCAAGACGGCGGCTCTCTTAGGGTCGTAATCCTCGTCATCAAAAAGATACCCCAGAACTTCTCGAATGCATTCCTCCACTTTACCCGGCGTGAATTTGTGTCCCGAATGCGGCTCGAGCTGGTACGAGTTTTCATATTCCAATGTCCCGTCACGGTGATCACCTCGTAGTGCCCCGACGCCGCCGTGGATCTGACGGTATTTCCACCACATAGACGTCGTGATGTCTTTGCCAAAATAGAGCGACGCCCCTCGCTTCAAGTTCATAAGACTCGCCGCACGATCTCGATGAAGCGCCGGTGGTCGTCGTTGCGTCGACGTCGAAGCTTCGCTGTCGCGATCGCTCACGGCATCGCTGAACGTCAACGCTCGAACTCGTGTTGATGTCACGGATAGATTGGCTTCAATGAGTTGACTGACCTTGCGTGGTTTAGCGACCACTATCTCTCCGGTTCGAGAGCCACCTTCCATTGAAATGCTGTCTCCTTTCTTCATCTGATGCTGATTGTTGTTTAGCGCCACTCTATCACGTTTTTATCTCATTATCCACTGCAGCTATGTGTCAAATACTAAATGATTTCCCGATGCTCCAAACTGATGTTTTTGCACGACGACTCACACAGTTCCTGTCAAATTTAGTCGTTAATTTGACATCACTTTTACATCAATAATGTTTTCTCCATGCATAATATTTTGGTCCCAAGTTTCCAGGTATAAAAACAGATTTACGCTTACACGAAAGGCGCCAATATTGACTACAATTTGGAGCTATGATGTATTCAGCTACTTCCACTGCCGCCAATCACGTGGAAAATACTTGGTGCGCCAGTTGATGAGTAACCATAACAGAAATTACGATTTTATTTATATACTGTTGTGAATTCCCATAAACAAAAGGCATTCGTCATGCGGCCTGCAATGAAATAGAACGTCCAATTTGTCCTCTTCTTTTTCAATTCGGACACTCCTCAACGACCACCAAATTTTACTGCCACTGTATATTTTGGAACAATGCCATCTGGCCTTACCGAAACTGGGTCTTTTATGATCATCACATATGTGTTTCCATCGAGTATATTTGAACAGTCCTTAACACGGAATATTCCGAATAGCTAATCGGGCACTTGAGCGCAGTCAGTTACGTTGTCACGCATAAGTTTGGCCTGATTACGATCAAGAATAAACAATTAGCTTGACTTGGCCCAAAGAATAAACACACTCATGCTTTCGAGTTTATCCACGATACAATTACAGTTTCAAACACGGCAGTAGTGAGTTCGGTGGGTTAGTTTTACAAACATTGAAACAGAGGGTTGTTGGTGTTATAAAATGATGGTAAGGTATGATTTTCAACGAGGTTGGTCTAAGAAGGTATCTATTACATAATCTGAATAAACGAATTGTTTTTTTGTTGTGCCCTTTTTTTCGTCAAGTAAAGTTTTAAAGTATACAAAAGTGAAAAAAAATCAAATTCACAATGATTAACAAAATTGGGAACACTGGCGACAAGTTAGGCCTACTTTCCTGGTGTAGGTCGAGGAACTAAATGACAACTAGTAAAATCAAATTTAACATTCTATTTCGGAAGAAAAGATTTACGCGTTATAGGAATTTCACGTTCCCTTTTTTTCTTCAGAGCAACTTCGGAAGGTGCAGCAGGGGAAGCCAATTTTATTCTTTCATACTTTGAATCCTATGTTGCCATTCTATTGTACCTTCTATCGTATGTCTGAAATGCCAAATAAATGATAATAATAATAAATTATGTGTACACTATCTTAATGCATGCAAGTGCAGTTTTTAAGACATGCATAAAGTACCTGTACTTTGTTGTTTTCTCTTCTTGAATAATTTCCCAATAATCTTTAGTTTTATTTTGAATTTCCAACTGCGAGTACATCTATTGTGATATTTAATAGGCTCATCAGCAAATTATTTAGCTTTAAATATTATCGTAATGTTACCACTAGATCAATTGACTTAATAAACAATCAACTTCATTCACCAGGCCAAGCGAGTAACTATAAAAATACAATCAGGCTTAACGAGCCTAAGTTCAAGTTTAAAGTTCAGATTTTTTATTACAATATAATCTAATAAAAGGGTCATCAAAGCCTGTGAATATTGAACTTAAATAAAAGAGCACCGATCGATTAGTGATTTATTACAATCTATAAAAATTTATCACTCAAACTTTACACCGAACTAACAAAATATCTGGGTTAGACTGATTCAGGGGTAGGCAGGAGGGGCCCTACATGATCGTACCTTGAACAATTTAAATATTATTCTAAATATATATTTGTGTTGATTAGAAATAGCTTTTGCGAGTTTTTTAAAGGAGATTTATGATTTACGTGAACATTTTATTACAAAATTTAAAAAAATGATCTAAAAGGCAAGTGCTTTAAACAAAAAAATTAACGTAATTTTTTTAATTTTCTTAAAAAATAGTTTTTTGGAATATTACGTAATACGTATATATACTCTAGATTTATTTTGTTTTGCTTGTAGTTTGAGAAAAAGCCCCTGTGTTTACGATGAGCTTTCTCATCAGAGCACTTTTCCTCTCTTCCTCTCCGATGCCTGTCGCTTAATTGCTTCTTCCGTCGTCGGTTTTCTTGTCCTATATCTTTCCAATTGTGTGCCTTTATATATTTTATTTACATTTCTGTTACATTTTATTTTGTATACAGAACATCGTTTAATCCTCCTTACATGACTCTCCCCGATTCTTAAAAAAAGCGATTGTTGCTGTCTAGTAAGTTCACTAAGAAATCATTAAGATAAAACTGTGCCCAGCATTACCCTTGCTGGATATGTGTGTCGACACACGTATGACGTAACCTTGGTGTGTTCTTTGATACAAATATGACTCTGTCTGCTCAAATTTAACACGTTTCAAAATCGGCCCGATATCAGTTGCGTAATTTTAAGTGGATTTGGCGCCTTATAAATCCTATGTATTATTAATATTATTAAAGGAAAAACGAATACTAATAGGGGTTAGGAGGGGTCGAGAGGCTGCAGAATCGCCTTGAGGATCGAAGAGGTGAAATGTTTTTTTTTCTTCTCAGTACTTCTTTATAATTCATGTCTTCTTTAACATTGATATCCAAAGAGAAGTATATATCCCAAGCACCTTTACCAGAGAAACCATCTTACCAAATGTAATACTGGTCACATTTTCATTACTGTGACTAGAAGATTGCAGCTTTATAATATGTGTTTTGTCCCTAATGATTTTTAATCCAGATACCCGAGAGAAGAAATCCATTATTTTTTCGAAGATTTTCATATCTTCTGTATCTTGAACAATCGTTTGCATACATTACTTATCTTTGTCTCTATATTGCCGATCAAAATACCTTTTAAATTTTGTTCATTACGAATAACCACTGCAAATTTTTCTATGACTAACAAGATTACAAGAATAAATATGTAGACAAAGGATCTCCATGTCTTACTCCCGTGCCTATTTGAAAAATAGCATGTGGAAAAGACGCCATTCATGACACAGCTAACTGCATTATTATACTTAACTTCTATCCATCTACAACAAATGGGCCCAAACCATATTTTTTCATTAAGACATTCATATATGAGTGTGAGACGGTGACGAAAGCTTTCTCAAAATCAACTGCTACTAAAACCCCTGTACATTGTATACTTGTGTGTAAAATATGACATCGTCAATAATTCTCACAGCTTCTTATATATTCCTACCATGCAAAAATCCCACTTGATCTGCAATCATGTATCACCTTTTCTAATTCATTCTAAGTTTTTCAACCAACACTTTAGACAAAATGTCTGTAATTGCAAATATATAAAGGGTTTTATCTTCTTTTTTTATTACCGTTATTACACCCTGTCTCTGTGTGGTAGACAATTCACCTTTCTCAAAGGAGGTATAGAAGGAGTCTAAAACAAGGTTCTCTATATCAGGCGAAAAGATAGAATTCCACTGACAAACCGTCATTCCAAGGCGATTTGTTGGAAGACATTTTATCTAACATTGAAGTACATTCACCGAATGTTATTTTCTCATCATACGACTTCTTACTAGCTTCACTTATAGAAATATTGAAAAAGAGATCATCTGTCCTACCCATTTTGTCATGTTCTGCAGTAGCAGACGACAGTGCGTGCGCCCTCTATTAAACGATCCATGAAAGGTTTATTTTGCAGAGCAGAAATCAGAGTGAGAGAAAAAATTAAACAGGTTTAACTTAAATATATGTGAAACTTAAGGATGGCCTCAACAAAGCTGTTGAATTTCAACGTTGGTGTTCTTGGCCATGTTGACAGTGGGAAAACCTCACTTGGTATGTTTTCACTCATTTTGTGTACCTTTTTATATTAATGAATATGAGAGCTACCTCATGTACAGTCCCATTGCGATATATTTGTGTAAGTTGACGCGAATGGAAAAATAACAGTAAGTTGAACCATTTTGACCACTACTAGGCCTAGTCTTTGCATGTGTTATTTGAATCACCTGTACCTATCAGTATCACCTGTGCCTTGCTAAAGGTAGAATATACAAATACAAATGATATGTTATCTCATAACATGTCTTGTTATAGATCTATTTAAATTAAATCATATTCATAAATAATGAGCATTATTAAATAAGAAATTAAATCCTAAGTTTTTTACTGGACTACGACTACGGCTTGCAATATAAATTCTGATCATGCTGATACAATATATTATTGATAAGTCATATTCTTAGTCTGTAAAAATAGTATTGAAATACTTGCCATTACTTGGAAGATCACTATTCTCTTTTGTCTTTCGGTCAATAAACAAAAGTTGTGTGACTGTGAGGTAGAAATACCTGATCTCTATTCGGTATTTGGTTGGTACACCGTAGTTATTTTACGTCACTCTACTGATCATGATTTTGAAATATTTTCATCATCCATTCATCATCCATTATTTATGCAGCCAAGGCACTCAGCACAACAGCATCTACAGCAGCTTTTGATAAAAATCCACAAAGTAAAGAGAGAGGGATCACATTGGATCTAGGTAAGTTAATGGAAACCAGGAAGGGTCTTTTTAAAACACTCGCATGTTTGTAGACTTTCAAAGTAAAATTGGAGGAAAGGCACGAGGAAGAATGCATTACCAGTTTACCACCTACAGTTGTATAAAATATCTCTAGATCAAATGAATTTAATATTGGACTCACAATGCATATTTCTTGCTCAAAAAGAAAAAAAGAAAAATAATGGTTAGGTGTGTCATATCAAATTACTTTTCCATAGTCATTTATGTATTGAGTTGTAGTCTCAAAGTGGTTAAGGATACCTCTGTATTTTCCTAATATATTGCTTTTAATTAGGTTTGGAAACATTTCTTTTTATTGTTGGTTTTACCTTCATTCTGCAGGATTTTCTTCATTTTCTGTTGATGTTCCTGATCACATACCGGCCAGTGATTATGACAAACTACAGTTTACCTTGGTGGATTGTCCAGGCCATGCCTCTCTTATCAAGACAATCATTGGTGGTAGGGAGATACTTTGAAAGTTTTGCTTTTGTCATTTCTAAGGTGGTAACTATTACATATATATTACATACCAGATTATCTTTGTTAAGCGACCAAGGCACATGTTGCAGTTCTTTAAGTAAAGAGAAATAAAAATAAAAAGTAATGTAGTTGTAGCATTATTTTGTCACAATTTTGTTTGTGTTCAGATTTATAGGAGAAATAAAGTAGACAAACTATAGATGCTATAAATCATATAATATTTATATTTTGGTTTGACTAAAAAGTATTTTAAAAATAAAAACAACCAATAACCAAAAGCTTGATCCAGTTTTGTTGCATTTAGATTGATGTGGTTGATGATGAATATACAAATGAGCTGACAGCTACTCTCTTCATGCTACTCTATTCCAGGAGCACAAATCATCGATCTCATGATGTTGGTCATAGATGTAACAAAAGGAATGCAGACACAATCAGCAGAGGTAAATATTGCAAATATTATCAGTTCTGCAGTATTCAATGTATTTCTAAACCAGGTGGTTTTGATTAATCTTCAAGAGTTATTCCCATGAAAATATCACTACTCTTGACATATATTAAAGTACCATTGTGCTTTTAGCTATGTTATAATGTTTGTTTTTATCACCAATACTTTTGTAAAAAGTCTCCTCCAAAATACAATTGACTGGATAAAGAAAATCTAAGTAAAGACATCTGGTTTTCCAGAGGTTGACTGTTTGGATCAACTCAGGTAATAATTTTCAAATCACATTTTGAATACACAAATGCCTATCTTCCTGACATTGTTGAAATTGAATTATTTATGAATCATTTCTATAGGACATTTTTTTCAATTGAAAAACAAATTAATATAAAACCAATAACACTTATTAACATTGTTTCTCAACATCTCAATCCTGTGCAGTGTTTGGTGATAGGTCAGATTGCTTGTGAGAAGATGTTTGTTGTTCTCAACAAAGTGGACATGCTACCACCAGAAAAGAAGAAACAGCAAATAGAAAAGGCAAGTAGCAGGAGGTTCAGTACTCAGACACTAGCATACATTACATTCTAGCTTCTTGAGGCTTGAAAGATCAATTGGAGTACAGGTCAATTGGTCATGCAATCGAGTTGCAAAAGAAACAGTCAAGACGGTATTGGGGATTATATAGTACATTAATCAATTGTGTTTGGGAGGTTTTGAATTATTCAAATGATTTCCTGAGAACCAGAAGGGTGTCAACTCTGTGTAAAAGTACATTAGTTACAGTAACGCCCTTCTGGTCACAACAGATGATGTGTGCAACTGATGCACTGCATGTCATAACTCTCGAAAGACAAACTTTAAAATAAATCTCTACAAATACAGTCTCATTATGATTTTGTTCAATAATTTTCCTTCCAGTTTCATCTGTTTTACAATGCCACTAATGGTGAATATGAACTACCATGTACATTGAAAATCTACTAACAATGAATAATAACTGTTTTGAATACTTCTGCAGATGACTAAGAGGATGCTGAAGACGTTGGAGTCTACCAAGTTTGCTAATTGTCCTGTGATCCCTGTAGCAGCTAAACCTGGTGGTCCTGATGCACCGGATGAAGGAGCAGAAGGAATACAGACACTTATTGAGGTATGGTTGCAGAACGCCTCAAGAATAGCTCAACACACACACAAGTACACCTAGCCATGACCCTAGGACCAGTAAACACTGACCCTAGTACCTAATCCTAACCCTATCCCCTACCCTAACAGTAACCCTGACCCTAACCTTAACCCTATCCCTAACCCTGACACTCAATTCAACCCTAACACTGTACCCTAGCCCTAAATCTGTCCCTGACCTGAATCCTAACCCTAACCTTAATCATGACCTCAATGCATTGCAGTGACGCATTATGGGGTATTATACAGTTACACCAAGGTTACAGTTCATTCACAAATGATCAGACCCTTCCAACTTCTTGTACATAGTGTTATCAAGTTTAGGGGTGGGATTGTCAACATTATTGGTACTAGATGTATTGTGATGAGAAGATGTGCTAATTTAGGGAGATGGATATCTGCAATATTGACTTCAAGCATTCAGAGGCTGAGTGCCTTTTAGTAGAACATTTCATATTGACTAGCATTTTATAAGGGTGATTAATGGGGGATAGAGATTAACCTGTCTTTGCTCAGTATTATCCTATTTCTTTTAAAAGATAACCTTGGAATGAATTCTGTGAGATCTCCTTCATATGTTAAAGGTAAAGACCAGTAATGGTCATGCGATTGCACTGTGAAAGAAAAGTTGTGGAATCGATCAGAAAAGGTTGACCATCTAGCATCTAGCATCTGCAAGGTTCTGGAATCATCAAAATGATAAGAAATTTGGCCCATTCTTCGTAAAGTTACAAGCACTATACACAGAAAGATGTATATGGGACTACCCTATATCTCTCACACGACCATGAGAGAAACAAATTTACCAAATATATGAATTAGTAGGCGGTTTCCCGGCAATTTTTTTATCATCATGTATTAGTCAAAACATATTCTTTCACATGATTGGTAATGAGAGCTTCCATTTCATTTTTTGAAATTGGGGCGTTTCCAATACTGGTCTTTACCTTTAATAATGAATACAAGAAATGTTGTTGAACCGATATCTCCTTTTTAACGCTGGTCAGAAACTGAAGTAACCACACAAGAATGTATTCAGGATTTTCTTTCTGTTTATAACATGCAGTTATAACATTGTCATCATTTTGTACAGGAGCTGAAACGTCAGACGTACGTCCCCAAGCGCGACTCCTCTGGTCACTTGCTCTACTCTGTTGACCATTGTTTTGGTATTAGAGGTCAAGGCACTGTCATGACTGGTACAGTACTCAGTGGCAAAATCAACATCGGTGATGTAAGTCCGATAGTAACTTATTCACCATCAGAGTTCATTTAATGAGAGAATCTGAGGAAATAAACAAACATTGATTTTATTTCTGTTAAAATTATAGACCATAGTAGGGTCTTTATATTTGAATAAAATGTGGATATATGATACATAATTGATTGACATCTGTATGTCTAAGTTAGAATTCCATTGTAATAACATGAATCCCCATTCTTGTATTTGATATGATGTATAATTCACCTAGTAAATTAATTGATCTTTCACCAAAACATCGCCTTGTTGCTAAATGTGACTGAGATGGGATATATGCAACATTAAAAAAAGTTTACTATATTTACTACTTATAGACAGAAATTGTTGAATCAAAAAATTAAAGTTCTGTTATACATGTATATTACAGATATTAGAATTTTTGTTTTAATTTTGTTTTTTTCTTTAATCGATGATGCAATTGAAATTCATTTTGAAATTTTCTGTCATATCTTTGCTCTCAGAACGTTGAGGTGCCATCACTGCAGATCACACGTAAAGTCAAATCCATGCAGATGTTTCGTAAACCTGTCAACTCGGCCATCCAGGGTGATCGTGTAGCTCTCTGTGTTACTCAGTTTGACCCTAAGCTATTGGAGAGGGGTTTAGTGTGTGCGCCAGGGATACTGCCCATTATAAGCGGTGAGTGCTTCTCATTGAGAAAAAGGAGGATAAGACAATGGGTCATATGCATGAAAGTAGCAGATGCTTGTTAAGCAAAAGATCAAGCTCAAGCAATTGCTTGAATCCATAGGCACAAACTTTTACTTGTGCTCAAAGCTTTTGCTTACAGTTTCAACAATAGCGACGTTACGCCAGAGGCAGTACGACACTATTTAGGGTAGAAAAAGGCCGGTTTCGTATACCATATTCAAATGTCATCAAGTGGTAGGAAGCCTTTCCACTGGTGTGAGACATCCTTCCCATTTCTCATCATGTTCAGATATGAATCTGTGTACTAACCACTCATCATTCTCCTTGTTGAAATAGAATAGTTTATGATAAGTCTCAGGAGCAATTTCTTCTCGATTTAATCTGCTCCTGCTTTTGTTTCAGATGGGCTTTATGATATATTTAGTTATTATAGGCAAAGTCAATCCTGAATAGCTCATAAGTTATAGAAATGCTTGCAGTCACAATAAAACAGATGATTGATGGTCTTATTTATCTTTTCTTTATTCCAGCTGCCATTGTTTCAGTTCATAGAATACCATACTTCAAAGGAACATGTGCAACCAAGGCAAAGTTTCATGGTATGTTCTTCTGACTTATATCACCATGTAGAGAAACTTAAAAGATCACATATTCAGACTGTTGTAATAGTTTGAAACATGAGATGATATTTAGGCTCAGATTTCCTTAAATGCACAAAAATTATAAATGATTGAGTGAAATGTATCCCTATTGTATTTATGCTGGAGATTTTTCAAAAAGTTGTCTATGAATGAAGCTTACAGCACTAACAAAGAATATCAGCAATTATTGTTGGTCTGGCACAATTTGGCACGGTTAATATTTCATATGTACCTCAAATATTTAGACAGATAGATTTCCATTAAAAGTATTTAAAAAAAGTGAAAAGATAATTAATTTCATATTTCCTGAATCGTTTGATATAAAGTTCCTCTTTTTATATCACTTTGTGCCTCTGGCTTGTTAATTGATATCCTGGTGGATTGCAAGTGCGATTGGGTGTTTTTATCATTATTTCCTTTGGGATGGCAAGTCAGCCCAAACTTGTAAATTGTATTTTAGCAGCTGTACACAAATTGTTTCTAGGAAGCACTGTTGAACCATTCTGTTTTCACTTGAGATGAGTTTGTACTGTATCTTGTGTGTTTGTATTACAGTGACTATGGGCCATGAGACTGTGATGGGGAAGGTATCTTTCTTTGGACCAGCCCCAGGTCATCAATATCAACCACATCATCAAGCATCAGGTATGCATTATTTGACCTGAAGAAATGTGCTTTTTCAGAGACTTTGAAATATAGGGGGAGGGGGTGATGTTAGGCCAGAGTTAGCAATTTTCCACCAAGCAAAAAACTAAACGTGATCAGATTTTATAATTTGCTGACAGGGATGACAGTTACTCATCAACACATGATCAAGCATTAGGTATGGATTATTTGACCCTAAAAAATATGCCTGTTTGGAGGCTTTAAAATCTAGGGGGGGGGGGGGGGGAATGCCTTACTCTCAAGATGAAGATCTCTGCCTTGAAGCAACCAATCGTCACAAAACTTTGCACCTCCAAAGTCATGTAGGAACATTTTCTGGGGGGGGGGGGGAGGGGCTTGACAGAACCCCTGTCTTTTTAGGATTAAAGGTATTCCAATCATTACACACTATGGTAAGCATTTCCAGAGTTTATTCTGGGAAGCAAATTTCCACATTTAAAGTTTTTGAAGGGGGGGGGGGGGGGTGATGTCTGGCCAGATTTATACAATGGATTTTCCAACAAGCAAAAGCCAAACATGCTAAGATTTTATAATTTGCCAACAAAGATGAAGTTTGCTTCTCAAATTTGAAAACAGAGCCCTCAGATGTTTACAATTTTTTTCCATCAAGTATTAGATTTGCTTGTATTTTATGAAAATCACTGATTTGCCGACAAATTTTAAAAGGGATGTCAAACTGCCACCCTCTTCTAGCGATGCCGATGGTGGTTAGTCAGCTTCACCTGATACCATTGCTTTTTTTCAGAGTTCAACTTTGAACCAGAGTACCTGTACGAAGAAGAACTCTATGCAGCGAACAGTACGGGCAAGCAGGAGCATAACAAGGAGAACATTCCAGGAGCTGCCAGTGAAGGAGAGAAGGAGACGTTACCAACTCAACAGTGGGCCTTGCTGGAGTTTGAAAAGCCAGTAGCGTGTCCAAGGAACTGCTTAATCATTGGGTCAAAATTAGATACAGATATTCATATCCTTTTTTTAAAATCTTCCAATGTTTGAGACAATTACTGGTAATGTATATTTAGTTGAATTTAATTTAGACTGCCATGAATACTATTTCTATATTGGTAACTGTCTTTTACATTGTTCATATATAGAGATGTTTTAAATAATGAAGATCAGTTGTAAAATCCATAAATGTTAGCTACTGTAACAATTCCACCAATCAAAAATTATTTGATTGCTGATATTTGGTGATAAATGTACCCAATAGTGCTTTTAGTGTTTGAACCCAGAGTGATCTACTAGTATAGCAAATTTTGTAATCATTTTTATTTTGTTAAAATGTCTAGGAAAGTAGTCATCATGACACATGTTTTGTAAGTGTTCACTTTTCTTCCTTGACTACACTCCTGCACATACCAATACTTGTAGATTAGCATTCCATGGTAAACTACTACATGCAATAACAGACAAGGTAGGTACCGGTACTAGTGTTTGTTATGTTATTTATTTATTTAAAAAAAAAAAAAATTGTGTTGTATTTTGTAATATATATTTTTTTTCTGCATAGTATTTTTTTATGATGACAGCATCATTCTTTCAAGGAAGGGTTTTCAAGTGAAAACACATAACATCTAATGAGTTTCTGAATTTTGATTTAATTCCATAAGGTCATTCATAACAAAGAAATGCAACTTTTGCCTTGAATAAATGATATGTAGCAGAATATAAATGATAAAACTATGTTTATATTATATGCTCATTATGCTGTATGTATTAAACTGTGTGATAATGTTTGATTTACTTTTCCAGAATTATGTTGAAACATTACTACCTCAACTGAAGATCTATAAAACAAAACTAAGAGAAGGACTCGTAGACAGGGTAAGTTTAATTTCTTGTTTCTCCATGCTTTTATGCCTTTCTCTCATTCTCTCTCTCTTTCTCTCTTTCTCTCCATCTCTTTTTTCTCTCTCTCCATCTATGTCTGTCTCTCTGTTTGTCTATCTGTCTATCTTTCTTTCTCATTTCTCTGTCTCTGTCTTTCTATGTCTGTCTATTTCTCTCTGTCTACCTCTCTGTGTCTCATCCCCCCCCCTACATAATAAGTGTGGTTATGTATTTGGTTTCAAATTTACTTTGCAAAAAATAATTAGAAATTTGCATACCGGTACCTGGTATTGGTATTTTGAAATACACTCTTCAAATATACCTGACCTATGGTTTGGGATATCATTTATGTCATTCTGTATAGTAAGCATGATTTTTTGGTCCGTTATTTGTGTCAACCCTCAACTCTATACCTCATCCATGACAAAAGAGGTCAAAACCATATTCAATTATTTTGATTTCAACAGATGACAGATGAGTATAGTGTGATCGGGAGGTCATTATTCAAGAAGGAGACAAACCTACAAACCTTCACCAATCTCAAGGTTCAACTCTCAACAGGAGAGGAGGGTATCATCGAGGGAGGATTCGGACAGAGTGGAAAGTTCAAAGTCAGGATACCAAGTAAGAATCCGATATTTGTCATTTACAACTTTTGATTTAATGTCTGTCTTATTTTAGATTTAATTACTTATATAAACAGCTATTTTTCGTACCAGTGCTAAAACGTTGCTTCTACCTAGACAGACATTTTGATTGTTGGAAGCTTTGTTTTATCATATATGAAAAGAAAGTAGAATAAGGATTTAATTTTAAAATAGCCACTAATTATATTTTCTTGAATTGTGACATTTGGGAATACACTGTTTTTAATATGCTTGACCTATGGTTTGGGATATTCACTGTCATTATGTAAACTTTAAACCATAAACCAACTTTACTAGAATGAATAATGAAGTTGTTTTTCTGTCAATAATATCATTTAATTATGGCAGTGTGTATACAAGAAACAATTTGAATGATCAGTGTTAGGAAAACAGATGAATTTTACACTTGTCAGCTATTCCTGTTTTAATTTTGATTTCCACATCTTTGATATACTTCTGTTGGGCAATTGATGGAATGTTTTTACATCATCTATGTTTCAGGGTTTAATTGCATGAATTTGTTTCCATTTTGAAACACAGATGGATTGCATTTAGAAACAGTGCAGATGCTCAGTGCATTAGGTGGAAAGAAGAAAGGAAGAAAAGCAAAAGCAGGTAAAAACTTAACTTTAATTTAAAGTATACTTTGCTCTCTATGTGAGGAGTTCAATATTGCTACACCATATTCAAAATATGGGCTTCAAATTCACTTCTATAAAGAGATATTGCAAGTATATGTACACTCTCTAATAGAATTGTAAGGAGACTGGTTGATGCACTCAAAATATCACCTGCATGAAACCCAAATCTGACTTCAGTGCACTGGGTTTTATGTTATTCTCTATTTTCTTCATATTCCTTAACCAGGAAAGTCTTTCAAGTTTGAATCTATACAGTCTTTCTGATCAGAATTATTTATTTAGGTGAGTGGTACACTTAAAAGAGGTAAAATACTTTAGATCTCACAAATCTTTATCAGATCATTGCAAAAACTTTTATTTTACTATTTCCTTTACTCTGTTATACTTGATTGTACTTTATTTTATTTGTTTTAGAATCTGTCCCAGAACCAAGTGCAGCCAAAGAGTCACATGAAGAGCATCAACCAATCAAAATCAGCCTTAGATTCAAGAGATACATTTATGACACAAAGAAACAGATGATCCAGAAGTGACAAAAACTGCTTAACAGATATATAATTTCTATTTAATAGTCCCCTCAGAGCCTTAATTCTTTTTTAAAGATTTTTTTTCAAATAATAGTATTCTTTTCATCATTTTACCATTTTTATCATTTTTATTTTTTGTTATACAGGTTTTCTTTAAAAGTAAGGTTTGAAATTGCCAGCCATTTACCAAAGATTGAACAGTAATACATTTAAATAGGGTATGTCTATTACATCTATGCAAGGAAAACAGAAAAAAGCTGGCACTAAAAATATGGGACCTCTATAATTAGTGAACACTATTAAAAAGGTGGCTGAGTCTTACTATAATACTCAACTTAATTTGTGTTACAATACAGTTTGAATATCAAGACAAAAATAAGAAAATGTGTGGTTCATTCGTTCATGTCTCATTAGATCAAGATTAATGTAATCTTGATCTTCGGAGTAGTTGCTACAACCGGCTGTGTCAGACAGGTTGCCCCGGGGTGCGAGATTTGACTCTTTTAGCATGCCCCGACTTTATTGACTCTGCATCATTTGTTGTTAACTGCCTTGGTGGATCTCCCAGGCCTGCCTGGGTGTGCAAGGGCTTCAACATGGACGTTTTCACATCTTAAGATTTGAAGCGATGAAACCATGTCGAAAACTCAGCTTCCTTATGAGTTTCTGCCGTCTCCATAGCATCCCACTGTGGAGCCCATGTTGCCAACTGCTCTTTGTACTCTTCCTCTGAGGTGCAGTCTGCTAATCCTTCATACCTTGTGCTCCATACTTGGTCTCCATAGATCGAATGCAGGATCCGTCTAGCATTGCTTGTGACACCCAGTTTAGCTAGCTTGGTTTCACAGTTTCTGTTGTGATGAATCATGCAGTGAAGATGACTTGAATCCTTGAAGCTCAAGGTGGCTGCTATGCCCTGCTGAAGTGCAAGTTTTCCATCTGTCCCAAAGAATGGTACGCTTGTGTTCCGAAGACCTTTAGACAACTCGTGCCCAATGTGTGGTAATTTGTGAAGATTAGAATTTAAAAAAAAAACATTCAGAAAGCAAGACTGAACAATATTTTTTCTATTAATTAATAACTGTAGATGCTCATCTACCGGTAAATGTAATCTGACCTAGGTTCTCATGATTGGAGTTGATTTAGTTCTTTTCATATGAAATTATCTTATGATATTCTTCCAAATGTGAATTCAAAACAAATAAAGTTCATAAAATGTTCAGTTCGTGCACCTATGCATGATGTATGATGTAAATTCTATATGGAGATTCATCAATGAATATGTCTAAAAGAACCAATGAAGTAACCACTATCATGCAAGAATAACTAGCTTGTGGAAGAAATGCATTATTTTACACTCAATGATGAACCTGATATTTTTCTGACATTGGGAGATGAACTATAAAGTGATTTAATTAGTTCCCTTGAAACAAAACCTTTGCCAATGTTTCATCAAAATTGTATATTGTTCCCATCTCTTTTAGTATTTGATCATGCTCTTATGAATCTGCCAATTAACTTTCCATGAATAAGAGAATATATTTGCCTTACAAGTAATGGGTGCAATTTGTTCAATACCGGTATATATCTTTTTGTTTAAAACAAATTGATTTTCTTTTAAATGTGTAAGTTTGATACATGCTTGTCATACATATAACTTGCAAAATATTATGTTTAGCATCAATATGTTTGAAATCATGGAAAAAATGTTTTTTAAATTAAAATGTGATATATTATATGAAAGAATTGTGACTGTCATTTGAACTATGATTGTGCCTTATGCAGTATGCTCTTAACAGATAGACTGTCAGAAATATGTTATGGAATTAATTGGCAACATCGGAATAAGAGAGAGACAGATAAAGGGAGAGAAAGAGAGAGAGAGAGGGGGAAAGAGAGACATACAGATATGGCCATGGGGTATACTTTTCTTTTTTTCTCCCCCCCAAAAAAATAAAAAAAATAAATCAAATGCCCTATCATAAGAGTGTCAGCTGAAAATTATATAGCTTTCAGATGTACTCGGTGATATGCTGTCCAATATAAGAAGGGGGGGGGGGGGGGGGGGGGGGGAGTGAAATCAGAATTATCTGCTGGTTGGTTGATGAATTAAACTAAACTTGCAAGAACGAATGACAGAAATAAAGCTCAACGGTTCATTAACACTGTGAACTCGTGTAGCTATCAAACATTCTTCCATACAGCCACGCACAGTGATTAGTACCAGGGAGGGGGAGTATATCCAGTGGCGGATCCAGGGGGGGGGGGGGCCCCGGGGGGCCCGGGCCCCCCCCCCCTTGAGAAAAAAAAATCATGTAAAATCGCGCGATTTTTACCTTTTTTGGGGGTTGGGCCCCCCCCCCTGGCGCTCAAGGGGGGGGTGCAAATTTTAAAATTTTCGAGGACCAAAAAAAAAAAAAAAAAAAAATGTGCTCACTACCCCCCCCCCCCCCCCCCCCCCCCCCCCTGAGCGACTTTTCGGCTGGCTGAGTCGTTGGGCCCCCCCCCCTAAGAAATCCTGGATCCGCGCCTGAGTATATCTCCCTGCTAGTAGGCTACTGTTGACGTCGCTAGCTAAATAACAATGCTGCCTGATATCAAGACTAGCAGAATTATTTTGGAAAAGCAGAAAAAGCAAGAAAAGCGTGATGGATGAACTTCTTCCAGTAGCTTTACCGATTGGGCGTCCCGGTTTAAATAGTGATCTTGAAGAAGACTATGGGAGGGCACCAGCAACTGCTGAAGAATATTTACTACGTGTTAGGTAAGGTAACTTTGAAATGATTGTTGTGGATAAGTTCGTGTGAAACCTGGCATGTGTCCCACGTGTTGATTATTGTGTGTGTCAAAATGATCAGTGTGTGTGCAATATAATAATTTGTTTAAAAGAACACCAAAATCCGTGTGGCTTTAACTGGCTCTATCATGGGTTATTCTTTGTAAAGTCTATTTTGTTGTGAACAGGAGAGAATGTATTGACACCAATCTATAAAGTACTAAGACAAGTTAACGTACACGACGAGGGCCAAGGCCAGTCGAGTCTTTCCAGCCCGCAGATAATTAAATTTGTTATGCCTTACGAGTTTAATAGTATACGGGATTGTATTAAAGGTAATACAAAGTTTTGGTATGGGGTCATGAAATCGGTTCAAATAGAGTAAAGGAGGGGTTTTTCGGCCACTTGAGACAAAATCCTATTTTTTGGACCCTTTGGCTTTACTTCCTATTTATTATCATTTCTTGTTCAAATCATGAAGCAAATATTATTATTATTTAAACAAAAAAAGAATCGCAGAAAAAAATCACCAATTGCCATGACAATATTCATTTCAATTTTCACTGTTTCGGAGTCAGTTATCGGCATAGCGAACCAGTTTTCGGCCGCATGTACAAAGTCAATAGGAAGCGCGCGCACGCGCACCGTGCGTTTCCGCGCTGATCTATAGCACCAGCGGACGGAGCAGGTATCCCACGCCGGAGCTCCCCGAGCCGAAAACTAGTACTGCGGTGATCGGAAATTGGAATCTGAATTAGACAGAGATATCGTGTGTGCGTTGCGGTGTGCGGCTGCATTGATTTAATACATGCGATGAGATACTTTTGAGCTTGCGACTAGCACAAAATCGGGCTCTAAATCTGAAAAATACTTGAAATAAAGCTCATATTATGGTACCCATATTTCTTACAGACACGCGTAAGATACTCGATTTTTCAGATTCGGGTAGTGGGACCGCCGATTACATCGCTAAAATGTGATATTTTAGGATATATTTTTCATTGCAAATGTGGTTCTTCAGTGACACTGGCATGGTATGGTATGTGTGGGATATGTGTTATGCTATTATGCGATGTATTTTAATGGGATTTTACCATGCATCCAACCAATCGGCCGAAAACTGGAGCTTGTCGATTACCCCCTCCTTTACTCTAAACCTATTGGAAGGATATGCAATCCTACAATATTCAATGATCGTTGTCGAGGTTGAAACCGAGTCTAAAGTTACGAAATTGTAAATAATACACTCTTTATGTTGTATAGATCCCTCTCAAGGTCAAGATATTGATTAAGCTATAAAACAATTTTTTTTGACTAAAATTGACCGATTAGCTATTTCCGTTTAGAAATTATGTATCACATCTACATATTCTGAGATCTCCAAAACAGTGGAGGGATCAACTAAGAAGAAGAAGATTGTACGGCCGTATGCACTATTTGAAATTAATCAAAATTTACTGGGAGCACCGGTAAATTTTTATATTCAATTGTTCTCGAAAGCAGAAGTGTTTTAGGGGCTAAATTTTCTAGTGCTTATAATACATCCACAGGGGCATTCAAATATATCAAAATTGTACAGAATCACTATCCACCGAATTTCAAAATTTCCCAGAACTTTGTATTACCTTTAATGCAACTGCAGGCCAGTTGGCTTTAGATTAAGTAAAAGGACGATAATTCCAGCACCTTCTTTAAAGTTGTGTATCGATACGGTACTTGTAAAAATGGTACCTTTCAACCAAAGTGCACATGTTTCATTCATTTTCTTCCAAAATGCAAGTTGAGTTTCAGAGACAAATTATTTATACTTTATTTCTTTGGTAGTGTATATGTGCAGGACATGTGAAATTGTGTATTTCTTTGATTGTCAAGATGTATCTATTATGGATTGTTTCCAGTCCCAAGTCAGACAATTTTTTGTCAGTATTGATGTCAGAAAGTTGAAGGGCAGATAAAATATGGGGAATAATGCAGTTTAAAAGAGAAGTCGGCAGGAGGTAAGAGTAAAAAACAAATGTAACAGACAAACAAACAAAACAAGTAAAGAAACTGTAGTAGATTATGTATGATTGACATCATAAGTTAGTTTATAATGATATAACTATTGGAAATAATACAATTACTAACAGTCTTAATCTGATTATTTTCATTCATTTTTTTTTCTTCTTCAAATCCAGAAATGAAGCCAGACAAACCCCAGATGTTGTAGTAGCACACCTTGACCGGGATACCTTGAAAAGCAAGCAGACAGTTGTTGTCTCTAATGTAAGTATTACTTATTGGTAAAATGTAAGAATCTTTTTGAATGAGTAACATAAGATAAACGATAGAAATTCTCATTTCTATTTGACTTAAACAACTCTATTAGCCTAATTTTGTCAGATTCGTCTGGCTATTTTTTGGTTGTTGTTGTTGTCGTGGGAAAGCTCTTCATGTGCAAGTTGTTGCCTTGCCATCCATGAACTGGATCATGCCACATCTACCAGACTTTTCAAGGTCTAGATAAATAATCATTCACCAAGCTGTAACTTGCCTGTAAGATCATCACTATATCAAAAATAATTGTTATTCAAGAGAGCCATACCACACTGGAATTTGATGTTACAAAGATGCTTCGAATAGGTATCTCCTTTGTTCTTTATCAAGAATTGTACTACCAGGGGTAATCATTTATGAAATTTGGGTGCAAAATCACTATCTTGTAACCCTTGCATACAAAGCATTGACATGAGTAAGGGAAATTGACAGGGGGATGAGATATTGACATTAGGAAAGGAGAACACAAAAGTCAAGTAACTCATTTACAAATTTAGCCAATATGGACCTGTTATAATTCTCTGTTTTTGCTATGCCATCCCCTTGAAAGATGATTTTTTTTAAAACTTTTTTTCTGTGACTATAAATCTTTCCTATGTTCTATCTTCCATGATTGTTCCTCTCTCAAACTAATCCTATACTTCTTCTCTCTATGATATTTCTAAATCCTATCACCCCCATTTGTTTTGTTAGTGTACAGGTTTCAGCCCTGCTCCTCGAGGGTTTGCTCCCACCACAATGTGGCAGCGTCGGCAGTCTGCATCCTTCTCAGAACTGCGTCAGAGGCTAGCTGGAGTCACTGCTAGGATAGCGGGAGAGAGAAAGGAAAAGATGGAATTGGTTTGTAGACTGAATTTAAAATATTATTCAAGCTTCATTAATTAAATATCATTAAACTGGGACGTCAGAAAGTCAACTATGTTGTGACAGACAATTATGTATGTTATGCATCAATCAATCAAATATCATCTGTCAGTCAGTCAGTAACATTCAGGTTGTCAAACAGTCACTCATTCATTCAGTCAGCAAGTTGTTTAGCCACTTACTCAGTCAATTAATCAACAAATTGGTCAGTTAGTCAATCAATCAATTATTCAGTCAACCATTAAATTAGTCAACAAATTTATTAAACAAATTCAATAAATTAATCACCCACTTCAAGTGTAGAACCTTGTTTTTGATAACACAAGGTGATTTACTCAGTCTCACTCTACTACTCTCACTTCTTTGTATTCCATGTTTTAAAAACCTTAACAAAACAAATTTGTAACTAACATGGTAATTTCCTAGGTCGGTACTAATCATTTTGTTATGATGCGGTTCCATTGTGCTGTCATTTCAATTATTCAATCAACCAATCAGGTAATCAATTATTGATTGATTATTCAATTAACCAATTAAACTCTTATTCTGTCACTTCTGTACAGCCAAAGTACAAAGATGAGGACTCCTGGTGTCAGTTCTGTTTGGGGCGCACATTCCTGGATAGGATGAGAGCAAAGCAGGGGAGACCCCCGGTAGATGATGAAGAAGAGAATATATGCGGTCAGGTGACCATGACCACGCCCGTCCCACCATTGGTCACCGTCATCAGTTCACTCGACCAGGTACATGCATGCATTGTATGGTCCGTATTATAAGAATGTGTATAGTATTGCTGATTGTGCATTGTCAGTTTTGCTCAAGAATGTTAATATTATATCAAAGGGAACCAGTCACCCATTCACCCCCCCCCCCCCACATTTTAAGGTATACAAATCATCAAAGTGATTACAGATATGGAGCAGTAATGCTAGTGAAAAGAAATTTAGAATGAAAATATGATATACATGTATAGTAAAAACACAGACCTATGAACTGGCTCGCATGCCTCCGAGCAACAGTGAAGCATTTCACTTTTGCAAACCCTGGCCCATAGGTTACCATTTCTTTCCTCTTCTCCTTGCTTCTCATTTCCTTCTCTTTCTCTATTATTTCTAAGATAATTGTATTTATTATGTTGACTTTGTATATACTGTGAATTCTGATTTTTATGCCCAAATAAATAATAATAATAGTGTAGATTGAAATGCTCAAATACAAAAAATTGGTTTACTTGTACCATAAGAAATGTTCAAGATATTTTGAGATATGTTCCATCTGCGATTTCCAATTAATTTATTCAAAGTTCCTGAAAAAAATGTCTGATTGTATTATATGAGGCTCTAGAATTACCTCTTTATTTGCTTAACTAAGGAGCTGAGCGTTGCAAAATCTTGCATCTATCAACAAACTCAAAGAAATTAGATGAAAAGTTTGGGGGCTTTCCAAAAATCAAAATATGGGTAAACAATAATTTTGTGAGCATGGAACACTTACCTGCATGCGTGCATGTATTTATAGATCCTTTGAATGTCGACACACATGTCACTATGTATTTTTCTCTCATTTTCTTTATCATCCTTATATTGTTTCTGACAATATTAGGAGGCCATATTTATTTTACATTACTCAAATACCATTTAACAACATGGCAATCAGTAATAAAATGTCAATTTTATGAGTAGACATCATAATCTTAAAACTGACATGTCCTTGAACAGACAATTGTTAATTTTTGCACGTATTACCCTTTATGATTCTATAGATATTATTTATTTGATTGTTTATTTATTTCTATTCATTTAAAGGCAATGGTACAGAAGTTACTGAAATACCATGTGGAATATTTTATGAACAAACATCGTAATCTTCAAACTGACATGTCCTTGAACAGAAGATTGTTATTTTGTGCACGTACATGTACTACTACCCTTTATGATTCTGTAGACATTGTTTATTCAATCGTTTATTTATTTATCTTTATTCATTTAAAGGCAATGGTGCAGAAGTTACTGGAATACCATGTGGAATATTTTATGAACAAACATCGTAATCTTCAAACTGACATGTCCTTGAACAGAAGATTGTTATTTTGTGCACGTACATGTACTACTACCCTTTATGATTCTGTAGACATTGTTTATTCAATCGTTTATTTATTTATCTTTATTCATTTAAAGGCAATGGTGCAGAAGTTACTGGAATACCATGTGGAGTGGTTGGAAATGCTGGGTTTCTCTATAGCGCAGGGGTGCTGGCTATTTGCTCTCCTGTCTTGCTTTGAGAAACCTCTTTTAGCGGACTCTACAGCTACCTTACGAACCCTCTCCAGGCATTGTGCTACCCTCAGAGCTGTGATGGTAAGTATGATGAATCAAACACTGCTCCGACATTTCCTCTTGCAACAATTGCTCCAGGGGGTGTTTCACAAAGATCCTAAGTTGGACTCAACAATTATGGAAAGCCATTAGTATTCTTGAAAATATTTTTTTAAAGTTATGTTAAAAGGCATAAAATGTTGATTCCAATCATTTATATTTTCCATTATCAACAAGATTTCATGTTCTTGATGTGCAATTTATAAAAAAGTATAAAATACTTGAATTTTCACTTTTGAATATATTTTATATGAAGGCTACAAATGGCTCTCCATAATTTTTAAGTCCAGCTTAGAGTTAAGTTTGACTTAAGATTTTTGTGAAACATCCCCCTGGTTTTATTCTGTCAAAGATAAATAGTTGGGGGTTTGTGTTGCAATTGGATTTTAGTTTAGGATTAGAGTTAGAGTTATGGTTAGGGATTTTCTGGTTAATTTTAGGTTCTGAGTTTGAGGTTATTAATCGTGAAGCAATTGAACACTGGAGCATGTGTCGAACAGCTAATGAAATGATCTAAAAAATAACCTAGGGCTGCACAATATTGCATTTTGGGCTATTCAGTTACCGTTAGCTTTAATATAGCTGATATGGCGAAATATTGTTATCCTCCTAAAAAACGTTCTCTCTATGTCTCTCTATCTCATTCACTCTCTCTCAATTTCTTTCTCTCTCTCTCTCTCTTAGTCTCTATATATATCTTCTCAATTCCTTCACGTAGCTTTAATACATAACCTTAAAAAATGGGTTAAAGAGATAGGTAGAATGATAATGTTTTTATTGATTTTGTACAAAAATTTACTTGCACTTTGACCATATTCCATTTTTGTCTTTACGATCGAATACAATTGGGTTTATTCTTTTTAATTCTTTATTTTGTATGTTCTTGTCAATAGACACACACTTTGTTTGATTGATTTATTGAGATCAATTTATTTGTACTACTACTCAGAATATTTCTTTTTTTACCACCTTTCTATTAATTCTCTATTTTTTGTGTCTTTATGTTCTGTTTACCATCATATATAAATCACTGCAACATTTGCCTTACCGTATATAAACAAATCCTGATTTTGATCAAATGAAACTACCATTAGTTTTGTTATCTCAAAGAGGGGTTTTATTTCTAAGTTTTGATACCTGTAAATTCCAAGATGTAGGCTTCATTTCACACGTCAGCCATATGTCGGTAAACAAATAAAAAAAACCTGTATGTACATGTATCTAACGTGAGACATAGAGGTGCCAATACCAAAGCTGTGACGTCATAAAAATCCATTTTTAGAATTTCTCATTTCTTTCTTCATTTTCCGAAAGAGCATCAAAAATAATGTCCAAATGTCGCAAACCAATTGAATATGTTAAGTATTGGCCGAGATATGACCATCTGAATAAATATATTTCCTATAGGAACTCAGTGTTATTTGCTCTGGCTCGTAATCATCATGATTTTGCCACAGTATTCTAAGATATTAGAAATGTTTTTATGCCTAAGTGAACCATGAGAGAAAGCTTTCATTTAATATAGTGCAAGAATACCTTCTAAGCAAAACAACTGCTTTAGCTGAGGTCCTACGACACATACACAGGCAACAATTGCTCTGCAGTCGATTCCCTTCACTACAGATATTTTAACTCTAGATCCAACACTAAACCTAACTTGGTCTAAATCTCCATTGAAACACCAAAAGTTACAAAATCGTAAAATGTATTAATGATATAATTTGTATTATTTCTCTTTACTCTCCTGCAGGACTCAAATACAGAAGAGAATCTAGTAGCACTCAATCTTATAATCAGCATCATCGCACGATACTTTGATCAGACAGACTTGGCAGACAATGGATGATCTCACCCTCCAAAAGACACTCCTCATGGTGATAGTATGCCTTCTTGCTGTTGTGCCAGTGGTTACATGAACAAATTATCTGATGGACATATGCTGATCCATTTTCAACCAGCCAGAATTATAAGTGACATGTGTGATGTTTAGTCTCGCTATTACCACTCTAAATAGAGGCATTCTGAACTTCGAATGACACAAAGTAACCACACACGAGCTATACCTGGCAAAAGAACGAGGTTTCTTTATTCACAAGATCTTGTGGAATGTAGATAGATGCCACTTTAAAGTTACATGTTTTATGCAATAGATATCATATTGTAACACCCTTCCTTTTTTTTGATTGAGAATTAGTTGTGCCCCTTACGCTGGTATATGTGCGACACAGCTTGCACAATGGGAACATCCCCTTGAAAGAGCTGTGCCTGCGTCGTGGACGATTCACATGCCTGACAAATATTAAGGCACCTCTGTGAGGAGATTGGGTTCCTGAAGCATGGTCTTGACTCCTGTGCAACCCCTGTTAACATATTCTTCTGAAAGGATTGTAGATAATTCATGACAAGTTTACTCATTAACATGCTACGTCTTTGTGAGTTCTATAGTATTTTTATATGAATATGACATGACAAATGATTAAACTAAACAACAGACACTTTGATAATGTTTTGTAATTTTTGTATTTTTTTTTTTTTTTTGGGGGGGGGGGGGTCTGACTTGTAGGTCATTAATGAGTATTAGAAGTACAGGTATGTGTTTTGATGTAAAATGTGATTTAATTTAAGATAAAGTTTTTAAAAAGTGAGTTGCACTCAAACATTTTTAAATTGTCAGTTTAACTCTTCGCATATGAGTAATTCTTGAAACGAAATGGAATGCTGCCAACATGCCATGTCTGTCCTCTTTCATTCTCATTCCATAGAATTGTTTTAAAGGCCAAGACTAAATATTTATAGGTTATAAACTTTTGCAAGTCCAGACACGTTTCTTGCACCATTATGTACTTCGGGTCCTTTTTAAACAGACTCAAACTCAATTTTTTCTTTCTCAATCATCGTCCATATTACATACATGTATCTGCTTTCCAAGTTAGCTTTCATGTTAATAGTTAAAACTTCATTATTTGTTTTCTTCAGTGGTGTTATATAGCCTTGTTTCTGAAATAATAAACATAAATTCAACATTTATTTATAAATCATACAGGTTTTTTTTGTGGATTTAATTTTTGATTTATTACTTTTATAATCCTGCGTCATAAATGTTCTTTTTCTGTCTCTCTCTCTCTCTCTCCTTGATATTGTGTACAAGCTGCCAGTCACGTCCTCCCTTTCTATGTATTACACATACCCCATTTCTTGTAAAAAGCACACATTTTTATATCAAAACAGAAATCTGATGTGCATTTGAAATGCTAATATATATTCAATATGAATTAGAATGACAAATATTGATTAAAAAATGCATTTATATATGAGTTGTTTTATTCATGAACACTTTTTGACAAACCTCTGATAATGAAAATACTCTGGTTTGTTCGATGATGCACTCCAACATACATAATTTTATTTAAAATGTTAATGATCTTATCATGCACAGTTACACATTTCACAATTTTATCATGAACAAGTAAAAAACCTGTGTAGTACAAACATCCCCTTCAGTGATATTGCAGATTCTATCACACCATATACTTTCATTTTGGAAAGCTAATATCTATCACTTAGTGATATAGTATAAAATGTAGGAAGACACTTTGATTTCAAAAGAATTTATGATTATATCACGTGAGGAACGTACATTATATGAAATACAGTACAGTGTATATATTTTCCTGTCTGGTATGCTGCATATTGACATAAATCACCAGCGATAAATTCCTAGCAACAAGTGTACATTATCGTTACAGGCTCCCGTAACGCAAAGCTTAGCAAGTGATCATATGATTGGACAACATGATCAATGCAATCGATCGTAAAATCAATCGCTAAGCTTTGTGTTACAGGGCCCAGATGGTGACACAATACAAAATGAAATTCTTTTAAAGAAAGCATGATACTGACGAGAAGAGGCATGCAGTTAAGTTGAATGAATGTTACGAAAATACAAAAAACACCTGGAATTGTCATACAACAAATAATCTTGGATTGTATCATACTGGCTCATGTATGTATGTACATATGTATGAGTTTCTTTTAGTGGATTAGGAGAACTGTCATTGGATTATCTCCCTCTCAGAGGGCAGTATTCAGTTTTTCAATTTTTAATATTCAAAACAAAGACAAGGAAAGCTGCACTTATATTCTGTCATAATATGTACACGATATTACTGATGCTAAAATGATAAAAAAATATCTGCCAGTAGATAATCTGAATATCGTATATAAAAACAGTGAAACATGGGGAATATACAATGAAGAATATTGTATCAATATTTTTATCATGAAGACCCTTCGAAAGACATTCTTGAAAAAATGTGAAAACAGGACTATGGCACATTATTCATTATACAGTAGGTCCAAGAAAATTTTCTTTCTTCAGTTTTCTTTCTTTTTAGCTTTGCCTTCCCTTCTGCAACCAGTTGGGTAACAATTGGATTAAAAATCACTTGAGGAGATCTTGTACAGATGAATTGTGTTAGATAATCTTTAAAATTTAATTACAGTATTGCATCACAAATTCACAATTGCATTATTTAATGTTGACAGATGGATTATATGATAATGCAGGGTAAAGGTTGAATATACAACTAGTTATAAGTAACATTTGCAGCATAGCTACATTGACTGCAGATTTGATAATGGTCATATAGTCTCTGCTGCAAATAGGAATGTTATTTGCGACTTGTATTAAAATACATTCCCTATCATAAGATATTCAACCTTATGCCCTGCATTATTAGTTAATCCATCTGAGTTTTATTACATTACAATTTCAGTTATCAAGGACCCCTTGCAGCAAAAATTTCTCTTTCCATGTAGATATTGAATTCACACACACCAACATACATCAGTAAATAGTACACTGGTACCATTAATCCATTGTTGTTGGGTTTTTTCAATGTATGCTTAAATGGCTATCAGAAAGAAACCAAACAAAACAAACAAATATCAAGCAATTGTTCATTTTGTTCAAACAAAAGTCCACTCAGAGGAGCATTTTCTTCAAAGACTTGCATGGAATTTGCATTTTTTAAAATCTCACAACTGGATTCCAAAGGCCACATATATGACCATTACATCATACACCTCAACCTTCATTTTTCATCATGAAACCAGGGTCTAAACCTAGTCTAAGAATCTCTCCATGCTTATTTGTGAAACATCTGATTATACAGGATTAAAAGGAGGAAAAACAAATTCAATAAACTGTCACTCATTGTGTCTGACAAATTCCAATCTTTCCCAAATCAATTTTGACAGCGACGATCTTAATTTTATTTTGGTTCTTACTTGATCCAAAGGTTTATCATCACAAATTTGGTATAATATCAAAGAGGAAGCACATGATCTTTCATAATGGTATACACGTCTAATAACACATTTTACATGAATGTGTATTTATGGAAGAAACTGCTGGGGAAAGTTAGGTTTCCCCCTTTTTTCCAGAAACACATTGTATAGTCTATTATACAAGATATCGCCTTGCACAATAATTCTGGCCTCCACCTGAATATGAATTTGGAACTTCCCAATGATTTATCAATGATCTTGACACCCTCTCCAGCTAGAAACCTCTCATTTCATCAGAAGACTTTGCCTTCAATGATGGATTAACACATGAGGTTAATCACACGTTGTGTCTTTGTCTCTAGTTCTATCTCACTTGTCATATCCCTCTCCAACTATTCCACACACCAAGTTGGCTGGAAGAGCTTTGTCTGAAATAGAAAGGAAAAGTAAAAATATAAAAATAAAAACTGAGCAGCAAAGAAATTTTAATTAACAATTCATGGACTTGAGGAATTAATTTTTCATTAAATTCAATACAATCTGGGATTCCTTGAGTGATGATATCTTGCTGCCTAATCAAAGACACTTGTTCCATTGAAGATACAAAATACAGTCAACGATTAATTATGGAAAGATGGGAGTAGTGGCTAGTTATGGTATAGTTGTGGTAAGACAGAGTATAGGGAAATTTCAACACAAAACTACTTTTGCGATACCAGAAGAGTATAGTTATTGCCCATCTCATCTTACAAATAAATATTACCTCTATTAATATTGCACTTTAATATGCTACTGACCCATACAACCTGCAGGTATGCATTTTCTGTTAAAACTCCAAAACAGCTCGTTCAAATGAAGAAATACTTCTGTCCACACTGAATATTACAGGAATTCATTCTAAAGATCATTTGGGTTTCTAGTATATCTCAGAATAGCATGGAATAAAAGAAACCCATTTATGAAATATATCTTCTCCTTTTTACTGTTTAAGAGATGAACAGTCCCCAAATAGAATGAATGGACCTCTGATCAAAAGCAAAGTTGGATTACTCACCTATTGCTTTTGGGTAGGGGAGGTTAAGCTCTTGCATGATTTTGATGAACTCTTCTTTGGTCTTAGTCAGTCTGGGGTTAAACTGCAGCTCTTCTTTCACCGTTGTTACTGTTTGTCCTGCAGATTGGATAGAAAAGGCACTCTCTTTAAATTGTAGCAAGTCCTTTATGGAGATATGATATCAATATTCATCATTCATAAGGTATGCTCCCACACTACCGGAAACATAATTGTATGCTCATCATAGCCACTTCCACAACTATGTTATCATTCATCACCATTACAATAAATACTTGAGTAGATGTGACAATAAAGGTACTATTATCACTACCGGGTAGATCTTCTTGGTAGCATCATTACCATCATCATACATTATTATCATTACCACAACCATCTTCATCAACACCTGAATGTCATCTTCATTGTCATCACCCTCAACACCAACATGATCATCATCACAAGTGCCACCATCCTCCTCATTATTCAGTAACATGTAGATCAATCATCATCTACCTTTAATAGCTCAGTCTTCATTCCAATCTTAATTACACCCCCCCCCCCCCCACAAAAAAAAAAAATAATAATAATATTTATAGCAATAATAATAATAATGTTTGTTAACAACAACAACAAATAAATATTAAAAAAAAAAAAAAAAAAAAATTAAATAAAATTTAAAAAACACTTTTGTTCTAAAAGAGTACATCTGTAAGAAAAACTTATTTCAAGTGCAAATAATTCAATTTTAATCCCCATATCAAAACTGAAAGTGAAAAGGTATCTATAATAGTTTAATTGATTAATATAGTCTTCATACCTGTGTAGTCATGGGCTGGCAATAGTCTTGTTGTTGGAGGTAACGAGAGAATCTTCCCATGTACATTATCATAGAGCATCCCAGAATCACCTGTTTGAAATCAAGCAAAGCCATAAATAAATTTCATACAGAGTAACATAAATACAGGTACATTGTCACTAAAGAAACAATGAGCTCTTACAGGGTGGGAGAAAGGGGAGGCTCACCGGTCATTTTAAGGACTCTTATTTCTTTGAAAGAATATGTACATGGTGTAATTACCTCAATAGAGGATAAAGAATAAAGATGACGGCTAAGAAATTCATCAGTCAAGCTAGCGTTCGGCTGAGACTTATTTGAAATCCCATTATAGTGTCTGAGCTCTGGTGCAAATGGATTCCAGCTTATTTCATTATTTTTTTTCTTCAAAACAAAGAATATAATTTGTGAAATATTAGACACTATCCGAGAATAACTTGAAACATAGCACCCATATCTGGATTCTAACAATAATTTAAAGTCAGTCTGTAAATACCCCGACTCATTAAAGATACGATGTCCTTTTGCAGCCAACATCAAATTCTGTAGAACTTTGCAGGAATTATGAATATGTCATGTATGTCCTATCTGTCAATTTTAAATGTTAGCAGTGTCCTAGACTCCTAGTATTCAAATTATGCAAGGAAACCTGTTTACTTTCTAGACTTCACTGTCAGACACTATTGAGTGACTAACTGACATCTTTTTATCTGTGGTAATAACATACATAAAATACATGTAATGTGCTACAGTAAATTGATTTTACCTTCCTGGAAATCTGTCCTTCCACATCCCCTGATGAGGATGGCATCTCCAGTGAATGCCATAACAGGTGTCCCTGTCTCATTGCGCAATACATAGGTGACACACCCAGACGTGTGGCCGGGGGTTGACAGCACTTCTAGAGCCTATCAAATTGGAGTTGGAAGACACAAGAAAGTTAGTGATTTCTTCCATGATAATTTCATTCTAACTGAAAGTCAACAATAAATGTAGATTGCTTACTGTTTTCACTAATATGCAATACATCAAATACACCTTAATCATGGTATTCAGTAATTGGATGAGGAAAGGAGAGGGGCTTTTCCATGTTATTTGAGGATGGGAGCTATCTGATTATGCAAGAATTTTCTGGGTATAGCAGTTCACTCTTGCTACAAAATATGTGTATATTTCAAAATGGGAAAAAGGCTAGGAAGTGCAGCTTTTGTAAATGGGTGTGACAAAGAACCAAGGATTAAAAAAATATATTTTAGGACTTCCAATTCGTCTTATTTTTTTGCTCTGATATACCGGTACATGTATATGTACTCTTTAATATAGTCTATTGAAAGCAACTGCATTTAATGCATAACAAGTGATGGGCTTTGGAAGAGATAGATAAATGTATTTAGTGCATTAGACATTGTAAGGATTTAACCCTTGGTCAGTCAAAAAGTTCCGTTTGCGGTTACATGCAGCAATGCAGACACATTACCACAATTGATGGTGATCTGTCTGTTTGTTTAAACTTAGACTTTGGACTTCCTTTGACAGCCCCTTTTACAATTAACCCATTTACTGTTGAGCTCAGCAAAAAGTGGACCATGAGTAAACATTGCCTGAATTAATAAGGTCTCTTAAACTGCATTTTCTGTAATCATATTATATGTCATGCAAGTGTTCCTCATGAAATGTTGGATAAGAGTTGATTTGAGTCAGATTTATCACAGACTAAGTATTATAACACAGATTAATCATCTATAAGAGGTGTTGTAGTCGAGTGTTTTAAACCTTTGACTTTGGAATACAAGGTCATACGACTTTGAGCCTTGCTATATGACACTAATGCCGTTTGAGCCTTGCTATGGCACTAATGCCATTTGGGATATATCGATTGAAATCTGCCATTATCCATTAGACTGTAGAAGGGTACCGGTACTTAATAAATTTGAGCACAGCTATGACCTGGGTAAAAAAACATACTGCAGCCCAAGCGAATGAGAATTGAATTGAAGGAAGAATACCATACAGAATTACTCTTAAAATGGCTTCACATTTGATATATGCAGGCACGTAGCCACGGGGGGGGGGGGGGGGGGGGGGGGGGGCATGTGCCCCCAAAACTATTTCCAAGATCGGTTGAAATTTTTTAGACCCCTCCCCAGGACGTTGATGGATTACATGTACATGTATGTGCCCCCCCCCCCCCCCCCCCCCCCCCCAAACATCAAACTCTGGCTACGGCCCTGGATATATGACAAGAAATACGGTAGCTAAAAAGTTTGGACAAAACATTTATGTGCAGTCCCATATAATCACTTATGTGTACAGTGGGTGTGATTTCAGCACGGTTAAGTTAATTTTGTTTCTCATTTTGATCATTTCAAAACATTACTACATCAATTGATTTTTTTAACATTTAAAACGAACTTTCTGTATTACTTCAAGACAGTTTCTATCACAAAGTAATCACTTTCGTATGACCTGGGCCCTGATGCATAAGACTTAGCATTGATGGTAATCCTGTCAAAGTTACCATCAGTGGTAAGCTTTCAGTAGAACATCAATCAATATTCTTGTGAGGGAACTGCTGTCCATGGCATGGAAGCTAGGGTTAGGTTACTCACCAAATTACCAAACTTGATCTGATCACCCTCATCAATATAGCGGTCTGCTTTGGCTCCACTGTTACCACTGATGATACTCTTACAGTTCGGCAGCTTCTCTTTGAGCAAACCACTTCCAGTTATGTGATCAGCATGACAGTGGGTGTTTACTGAGGAATGAGAGAGTGAATATAGTAATGAGAAAGAGAGGGGGTGGGTGGGAATGGGGCATAGACAGTGTAAAGATTATATAAAATAGTATGATAGTAACATTTTTTTAATAAAAGAGAGAGAAAGAGATAGGAAGATGGGTGGGGTTGTGGGCTGTACATACATTTGAAATGAAAGCACAGTGCATACTTGGATCAATTAATTTCAGAATACATAATCTATATGTAGTATATGATCATAAATGTTAATCTAGTATATATTCGTCTTTCATCATATACCAGTTATTACGAATTGGCTCCTGAAAAGTGTTGTGAAGGTTTTTTTTAAACCCATTATGTTAAGAAAACAAAGTTCTCACTAAACGTTATTGTACTTTTTTTAACTTGTTCGGACAGTAAGGGTAAATATTTAAAGAGTGCAAGACAGGTCAAACAACTGATAAGTCTGCAGATCTACATTTAAGGAATTATAGCTCCAGCCTCCAGGTCTATCAAAACATGATGCAATCTATCACAGCTGAATTAAGGGTCAAATTACTGTTCTTATACAACCCACTTTATGGGTTTATAATTTCAACACAGATAGGAATATTGTGTACAGAAAACTGTATGTATACACAATTATTTTCATTAGTTGGGGTAAATGCCTAATACATCCTATTTCTTATGGTTTGTAACTTTGTAGAAGCTTAAACCTGGGGGGTGTTTCACAAAGATCCCAAGTCGAACTTGACTCTAAGTTGGACTTACATATTATGGAGAGCCATTTGTCGCCTCAAAATAAATATATTCAAAAGCAAATATTCAAGTATTTTAGACTTTTCAAAAATTCCACATCAAGAACATGAAAACTCCTTGATAATAGAAAATATGAATGATTTGAATCAATATTTTATGCCTTTTAAAATAACTTTTACAAAATATTTTCAATGATGCTAATGGCTTTCCATAATTTTTCAGTCCAACTTAGAGATAAGTTTGACTTAGGATCTTTGTGAAACACCCCCCAGATGTTTGATAGGAGACTTACCTGCATAGATAAGATTTAGCCCAAGATCTTCCACAAGATGCAAGTCCCTCTTAACAAGTTCGATGACAGGATCAATGAGGATTGCATCCTTAGTATCCTTGTCTCCAAGCAGATAGGTGTATGTGTAAGACTGGTAGTCAAAAAGCTAAACAGAATAAAAATGGTAATGATTAATAGAAAAAGACTTACTGAGATAAGTTCATGGGTCAACTTTTGTATTTGCAACGGAATTACTGTATTCAATTTATTTGTCTTCAACATGATTTTCTCTCGACAACCTAAAATCCTATCCTTCAATATCTTCCAGGAGTGCCCAAACTAATAAAGGTGATTTCTATCTAGATCGAGGTACAACTACAACAATTAATGACAGGAAATCTGGAAAATGTGTTGCTCACCATACTATAGATCAATAGAGAATTAATGTCCAATCTCAAACATTGCCTTTGGTATTAAAAGTCTTCTGTGTTGGAAAGTATTTGAACAATACTAGCTGTGCAATTACCCATTTTCAAAAATATTCAGCAGGTATAATATAATGCCTATCTCATGAAGATATGAGATCACAATGAATCATTCTGACTTGAAAAATCTAATTAGAGAGTGAGAGCTGAAGTTAAAAATTTGAAAGTTTGATGAAACAAAACAAAGGAGAAGGTAGACTACTCACCTGTCGAAAAATAAGATTTGAAGGATCAGGAAGAGTTTCAGCAGACATATTTCTCACAAAGTTGACCAAATTACATGAAGTGTTATTATATTCTTGAAGAAGCCTTGATCTCGATCTCGCAGGTGTATGAGCTGACAGCGTGTGAAGTGAATGGGACTGATCAACTTGTACTTGTTGAAGTCGAGAGCAAGCGAGAAATACAGCACCAGATTTCACGGACTGATTGCACCTGGCTATTCGAATTCCTGCTGCTAGCTCTACCGTAACTTTGGACAAACGCAACCCTAAACCAAAGGAAGACATGATGTCAATTGATGCAATCTTGTTTGTGCAGGTGCACATATATACTCACGGGCAATAAAAGTCGTTACAGCTGGAGGAATCAGCCAGGGTACCATTGCCTAGTTCAAAGTCCGTCCTTGGCCTCTACGTATACCAGCGTTTACAAGCCCTGGTTGAACCATACCAGCCACATGCGCAATCACTGAATAATTGTACCAAAGAATAAAATGGGGAATACCAAGTCAAAGAAATTTCTTGAGCCAATGAGAGGAAAGGTTTTGTGGGTGTGTCAGGCAGGAGGAGTGGCTTCTTCAGCTTTCTCTCGATCCCAGCTCTGCGAGCTGCGCGATAACAGATACGTAACGTTTGTTGTACTAGTTTACATACTAGTTTTACACACTCGATCTTACACACACGTTATATTAGGTCTGTGCGTACCTTAGTGCACATGGCAAAACAATGTTTTGATTACTGTAGTAATTCCCGCTCTTTCAGCTAATTCCTTGGTAGTATAGTGGTGAGTATCTCCGCCTGTCACGCGGAAGACCGGGGTTCGATTCCCCGCCAAGGAGGCTTCATTTTTGTTTTCCTTCTTCCTTCCTTTTGTTCTTAATTCTCATTTCCCCTACCATATCTATCTATTTGATAATATACTTAATTCATTTCTAGTTATTCTCTTTAAAAAAAATTAAAGTAAACTGGCCAGTTTTTGGAGA